>VMDO01013606.1:0-57546 GCA_007922755.1 Pedetes capensis | reverse complement strand
CCTACCTTTTTTCATGTAATATTTTAAATTAGCTTAAAAATATCAGCTAGGGCACATTCCACCCTCACTCTATATGGATGGTATGGTCAGCATGGCTCTCTCCTCTGTCATATAACAGGGAGTACATCATAGTAGGTCTCCAGGACTTGACCCTTCATCCATGTCCCTTATTCATGACCACTGATCCACCTCAAAATCTCCTGGCTGACATTTTCTAGCATTAAACTTCCACATGAATTATCAATTTGTGAATTTGCCTCCCTACTGACACTACCATATTATTTGTAGATCTCTGGCACTAGTTCCTCCCTCCCCAGCCCCTATCCCTGCCCCCCAGTCATAAACCTTGATTCAGGCTGCCGTTGGTTTTCTGGTTCAATTCCTCAGACCTTTTGACTCAAAATTTTGTATTATATTTCAGACCCAGTCTTTGTATCTGCTACCCTTGCCACTTCAACAAGAGAAGATTTGTGTCTGTGCCTTTATACAGAGGGTAACAGAAAATGTATACACATTTTAAGGAAAAAACAGCATTAAAATTGTAATGCACAATGTGTACTGATAACAAAAGATGAATACAAGTCACTTATGGCTTTTGCAATTACAGGAATTGCTCAAATTGCTTACACCATAGCAGAAAAAGCGGGACTTATTGTTGTGCAGGGCCTTCCAGATCTTCCCTTGTGCACATCACCCACAGTACTATGTGTCTCAACTTTATCACAAATGTTTAAAATTGCTGGGTGTGTTGGAGGTTCCACTGCACACTCATGCCTCCATTGTTATTGTACCTCCACCACCTTCTTAAATTTAAAATTCCATGTCAAAATTGTTTTGTGCTCCTCCAGCAACAAATGTTTCCATCATTTTCTCTGTCTTCCCTATCTCACAGTGGCACTAGCATTCATTTGATTAACACCATCTTTTGAGCAAATGTCATAGCACACATTGCTACCATAATTCAATTTGATCTCAAAAAGTAATATGTAAATAACATATCTTAAAATCTGCATGTAAAGGGGGAGAGATAATCCCAATGTAAAAGATGCAACTTCATGAGTACATTGGAAAAATAGGGGAATATAAACCAAATATGTATAGGAGTTTCACTACATATTAGTCAAAAGTTTCCATAAACCTTGTAAGTTGATAAAAGTGTAACCAAAAGTGATGTAATAGTTGCATAATTGAAAAGGCTAGTGCTGTATAACTCTGTACCCCACCATCCTTTACCAATAAAGGGAAAAATTTAAATTTAAATTTAAATGATTTTTAAATGTGCATTTTTTGGCACCCTCAATATGAGTATTTTTCATTTTTAAAACCTTATTAATTCATGTGTTACCTACCTATTGAAAGACTACACAACACTAATTGCTTTTGGATTTTCTCTTAGACCTTATAATTCATAAATTTCCATGCTTTTATCATATAAATTTTATTTCAGTTTAACTACTGAATTACTGAAAATCCCTCAGGGTAAGACAATAATGTATACTGACTTTCATATTTTGTTGTTTTAAATTAAGCAGAGTTGAATTAAATCCTAGTATATTCACATAAAATTACACAGCTTTTATGTTATTCTAGTTTACCATTATAAAAGATGTTTAAAAATCCTATGCCCATTTCCCAAAATGGATATGTTCACTACTGCTCTCTACTTTGTGTCATGGAGTATTAATGTTTTTATAAAAGGCAAAAATATTAACCTTTCATAGTTGATAGATGGCTTTCCAAACGGCATAATCTTTGTTGTTACACCATGTCTTTAAACAGCATTTTATGGTTTCCCCCTCATCAAAATACTAAGCTTTTTTCAGCATGCTTCCACTGGTAAAAGAAAAAGGAAAAAAAAAAGCAGTATTACATACCTGTTAGGTAAGAGGCTGTTTTATATCCCAACTAATTCATTTGCAAATTCCCCTGGATCTGAAAAATAATCTCATGAAGTCCAAGTATCTCAACTGTAATATGAGTAAGTCTTTCTTCAGTGAAACATGATTTGAAGTGTGGAAGTACAATAGAGAAATAACCAATGATTTTGAAGAAAGCAAGACTTAAATATCATGGCAGTATTTTAAGGTTTTGTACCCAGAGGTTTAATTTCTCTGATATTTTCCTCTCACTTGCTCTTTGCCTCTGAAGATGCTAATGGAGTAAGGGTAAAATCAGCAAGAATAATTTTCTCCAACGAAGGCAGATATATAAGTAGGAATGAAAACAATATACATGTCAACAGCCAAGATTGTACATTGACACCAACACTACTAGGATTAAGCACTTGATAACAGCCTCTTCAGTAAAAGGGGAGACAACAAGGAACATGAAATGGAGTTTTGGAGATGAGGGTAGTACAAAGAGTTGATGTCAGGTATTTTAGGAATTTAAATGCTGGTATCATTTAACCATACTAGTCAAAAACAAGAACAAAAGTTCAGAACAACAGCCAATTGTGTCCCTGAGGATCTGCGAAGCCCAAATAGATCCATAAGAAGATTCTCACTGAACCTTAATCTTCAAGACTACTGAAAAGTTCTTCCCTATAGAGCAAAGATCTTGGATTTTTGTGTCTGGAAAAATATGAGCTTAACAAAGTCTCATTAATGACCTTTGCACTTGACACCATGAACCTTTGACACTTTCATGCCAAAAGAAACTACATAGTAAATTTTGTTTGTTGTTAGGTGCCGTCAAGTCCAACTCATAACAACCCTGTGTACAACAGAACAAAATACTCCCTGACACTGTGCCATGCCCCTTTCTATTGTCAGTGCTTCTCTGCTATTCGTAGGGTTTTTAATGGTGGATTGTTTGGGAGTGGATCACCAGGTCCTTCTCCCTAGTCTGCATCACCTACTATTCCCAAGCAGTCTCCCATCAAACGACTAACCAGCTGAACCAGGCTGACTCTGCTTAGTTTCTGAGACCAGGCAGGAATGGATGGTAGTGTGCTATGGCTGCAGACATAGTAAATTTTAGCAAAACAAAGAAAACTACCATGAAATACCTCACAAAGTTCTCATGTCTTGTTATCTTTCTACATATTATATATGCTTAATATATTAATACAGTAACAATATTTCTGTTAAAGAAAAAGGAGATTTGTTCTTAGTCGTAACTCATCAATGTTATCTTCAATGCAAATTGTAGATGACCTGCCCTTTTGGAACAGTCGTCCAGTCAGGTTCCCTGAATGAACAGACATGGATAGAGAGAGAAAAAGACCTCAGCAGCAAGAGCCGAGAAAAGATGTAAGTTTTGCTCCATTACTACTTAACTTTTTTTAAGGGGTGGAGGTGGTATTAGGGATCAAATCCAAGGCCTTGATCATAGTAGGCAAGTACTCTACCACTCAGTTACACCCCCAACATTACTTCACGTTATTTTGAGTAACGCACAAAAAACATCTTTTTCAATCCTCTTGAGTTACTTCTACCACCTGGAGTTCAGAAGATTCTATTTTAACTGCCTTGTAAGATAATTAACTGGATAAAAGAAGGGATTCTATGCTGATCTTTTCAAGAATCCTTGGAAGGCATATTGCTCACTACCAATCTTGAAAGTGTATTTCTAACCAATCTCAGGATTCATTCTCAGAGATTTAAATGGAGTCAGCAAATGAGGTGTCCCCATTTCAGCCGCACTAGAGCTGAGAGATCAAAGAACACACCCTGAGGTGGCATTCGAGGTGAAAGGTTAATTGAAACTTACTAACAGGGAAGCTAACAGGGGAGATATACTCACTGTCAGGGAGGGTCCACAAGGAGCACAGAGGGGTGCCATAGTACAGCCAGCTGGACAGAGGACCCTCTCTTATTGTTTCCATAGAGCTGTGATGTGCCAAAAGTAATAGCAGTGCTTGTCCCCTCCCCTGAGCTGCTGAGGTCCGGTGACAGCAGCTGGACCCAGAGCACCTATCCCCTCCCCAGTGCTCCTTTACAGCACTGCTTCCTGCAGTGAGGGGGGTTGCAGGTTAGACTCCCTCTCAGTGCCATCATTAGCATACCTTAGCTGGCTTTGTCCTTGTCTGACCAACATTCCCAGGAACAGCTGACTTAGTGTATGTGCAGGGAACAGGTTCCCTCTGCAGAAAATACTGGCTTGTCCAATTCCCTGCATACTTGGGAAAAGCCAAACTTATCTGGACATTCCGGTCTTGGTCTGCCTGGCCCACTTTCATTCCTCCCTTGGCTTGGCTAGAGCCTTGGGAACAGGAAAAGACATTTCAGGGTCATGGTGGCTGATCTCCTGTTTTCTCGGGGATCTTGCAACAGCCTAAGCAGACACAGGTGTTTGGATTGCAGAGCTGTTTCCCCTGCCCCATCACTGTCATCCTAAATGCTGCTGGAGCATTGATCTCTGTATGGGATTTAGCTAGAGGGCTCTGATGGCACTTCCTGGCAAAAGCCAAAGTGGATGTGAAAGATAGGCCAAGAAAACTCTCTCAGCACTGAGACAGTATGCCTTGTGCACCCCAAAATGGAGAAGTAATTTCAAATAAAATATATGAGTATCACAAGTTTTTGTTATTAGGTGCTGTTGACTTGGGTCCAACTGGTAGCAACCTTATGTACAACAGAAGGAAACACTCCAGGACTCTGTGCCAGGCACATAATCTTTTTTCTGTTGTTGCTAACACTGTGTTAATTGACCTAGTTCAGGGTTTTCTTTTATGTTGTTGTTGACCTGCCACTCTCCCAAACATGTCCTTCTCCAGGAATTGTTCCCTTGTGATAACATGTCCAAAATTCTTAAGATGCAGTCTAGCCATCCTGGCTTCCAAGGACCACTCTGGTTGCACTTCTTCTAGGACAGACCTATTGGTTCTTTTGCAGTCCATAATCATCACATAGACATTATGCATTGTCAGAGACACTTGCCATGACCACCTACCTATCATATACCCTTGAACTTCGTAGCACTTACCACTCTCTAGAATTTGTTTTATTATGTATTGCTTTTCTCCTTAGTAGATGTGAGGCCAAGAGTGGGAATTTGGTCATACGCACCATGGCAGGCACACCAGAAGATCTTGCCTAGCCCCCAATAGATACTCAGAACATATCTTTTGAACAAACTAATGACAAAATACTCCTGCTAACGTGGCAGTTAAACATTGAACATAATTGCTACAAGAGGTAAATACGTGAGTTCAGACCTTGACATATCTGCCTTGCATATTTCACCTGCATCACTTACAGATTCAAGGATGGAGAGGGCAGAGTCTATGAGAGGAAGATTCATCTTAAAGTGAATTTTAGAGGTATTCTCAGAGCCCACCTGCTCATAATCTTCATGATTATTTTGCAGTCCTAGCAGGCCCAAAGGGGAGGTTTCAAGGTGCTACAGTATCTACAACAGATCTCATCCAAATCAAAGGCTGCTGGTGATGACAGAGGTTGACACTGGTCAATAAATCAATGAACATATCTTCCAAAATATTTTCACAGTGCCCTTTGCTGAAGTGCTGAAATCACCATGAGCTCTTCAAAGATATGGTGAAAATGTTCTTAGAAGTTATGTTAAGCATATACAACATGTTTTTCATTGGACAAAAAGAACTTATAAATATTATCTACTATAAAGTAGTGAGGAGGGGATGGGGGAGTCTCTCAGAAAATAACATTTTTCATTCTTTAGTTTTAGGGTTTTTTCTTTTTCTTTTTTTTTTTTTTGACAAAAACACAGACCTGTGAACTAAGTATTGGTGAGATTCATTGTATACAGAAGAATCCTCAAATAGCTTTCAAGCATGAATAGTACACCATTAATAAAACCATAGTCTGATAAAATCTGGGGAACAAACAACTTACGTGGGCCACAGATAGGTTTCTGGTCCATGATGCATTTTAGAGTATTCTGAATAGTAATGTTCTCCTCCAAGGGCATGATTTACAGTCCTCCCTAAATCTGGTCTCCTGAGCTGACTTAAGCTAATTTCTAGATCCTACTGCATCTACTTAGATCTTGTTCCTCATATATTTTGATGTTAAATGCAAAACATGTACACTATTGGTAGCTATATTTTAGGTGGGGAATGCAATTCTTCCCCATAGTGGCAATACAGCATTCTCTCAGTTATAAATATCTTCACTTCAATGAGAAAAGATGATGAAATTCTTTTTGAAGACTCTCAAAGGGCTTGCAGATTTTTAAAAATATTACCACCACTTTGTTTGGAAGAAATACAGTTTGGTCGTAAAACCATCATTTATGATTGGATTTATGAACATGACACACATTTGCATGCTGTGCATGAAAACTCTGCACCAAAGATTGGTTTCAAACAAGGAAACTTGCGAGTCAGAGTTTTTTCATCTGTATTATTATTAACAAATTCCTTGTTCCTCCAACCTGTTGAGAATAAGTATTACTCAAAACCATCTTCTTTTGCGTAAGCAGACTCTATCAACTTCCAATTCCTCATACTCCCATTGAAATTTTTTTCAAAGCAGTAAAGGAAATTTCTTTCTGTATATGTCCCAAAGTGCTTTTTCTTTTAAAGTTAAATTATGGAAGGCATCTTTCTCTTTATTTGTGTCATTGTTGTTGTTGTTATTGTTGTCAGGTAGTGTCGAGTGGGTGTCCAAAACATAGCAATGCTATGTACAACAGGCAAAATACAACCCGACACCATGCCGTGCCAGGGACTATTGTCAGTGCTTCTCTGCTGTTCATAGAATTTTCAATGGCTGATTGGTTCCTGGAAGTGGGCTGCTATGTCCTTCTCCCAGCCCTACAGCACCTGGTGTTCTCTGGCAGTCTCCCATCTAAGTACTGATCAGGCTTGACCCTGCTTAGCTTCCAGGATCTGATGGGATCAGACACCAGAGTGGTATGGCTGCAGGCATTTGTGTCATATTAAGCCCTTAACCACCATGTGTCTGTCAGCTTGTCATGCTATGGGGGTTTTGGGCTGCCATGATGCTGAAAGCTATGCCACCGGTTTCTCAGATAGCACCAGGGACACTCATGGTGGACAGCTAAGCTTCCAGACTAAGATAGCTTCAGCTAAGCTTCAGCTAAGCTTCTAGACTAAGATAGACTAAGGAAAAGGACCTGGCAGCCCATTCCTGAAACAATTAGCCATTGGAAATCCCCATGAATAGAAGAGAAACACTATTAAATATAGCATCAGAAAATGAGCCCGCCCAGGCCAGAAAGCATTGAAGCGTTACCTCCTCAAAGTCATATAGACCTTAATGACAGGAATGGAGTAAAGCCCTTGGTGACCTCCTTTTTTTTTCTTTTTTTTTTTTTTCCTGATTTGGCATGACTCAAAATGGGAAGAAACATAGTGTCTGCAACATTGGGCTCAAACATAAAAAGATCATGTGCATGGCACAGTATTAGGGAATGTTTCACTCTATCATACATCGGGTCACTATGAGTAGGATCTGACTCAACGGCACCCAACAACAACAAGAAGCACTTGAAGGTCTGTCTGTAACGTGCTTAGAATATTTTAATATCACTGAGTGCAGTCCTTAGGAGTATGCTAATTTTAAAAAGGTATCTACTACATCTAATTCATTTATTTAAAAATCTCAATTAAGCACAAGAAACAGTGCTAGTACTGTATTTCTTTCTAAAAAAGAAATAGGCTGCCTTACAGAAGCTTATGTTTAATATTCCTATATTATAAAGTAGGAGGAAGCAATAGTAAAGTTTAATATTTCTATATTATAAAGTTGGAGGAAGCAATAGTAAAGTAGAGCTACATATAATACTTTATGCTAATAACTGTACCTGGATGATTAAGGGGATTTGGCAAAACTTCCTAAGAAATTGTCATTTGTGTTTGGATTGTACAATTGTGGGGGATTTAATAATTGGAAAAGGAGGGAAGCCTGAGGGAAGAGCAACACCTCTGACTCTAGTGGTTGGAAGTCTTGTCTCAAAGTCAATAGTGGGCGCAGATCAAAATTTCATGAAAGCAAATGCTTCAGATTGATTTTGGAGATGTGAAATGAAGCCCAAGGCTTAATGTACAATTCTCAATAACTACAGTAAAGCAACCCTCAGGGAATTTGGTGACTGATTAAATTATTTGCTGTGAAACAGGCCCCACAGATGAGATCTATAATTTAAGTATCCAGTGTTTCCATACAGAGGGACTACAAATTAAGATTCCGTATTTCAACAAATAATCCCTTTACAAAATAAACTGCAAAGTAGAATACATTTGGCAGAATCCCTCCAAGCGCATGCAAAGCAGCATTATCACACCAGCAGCTACTTGGTCCCAGAGTTTTATGCTGAAATCCTTGATGTGCTATTGAATATGCAGTTATCTTGACAGCCATCTTCATGTAATATTCAAGATAGCTTTTACACAGTCCCGGTTATAATATTAGCTGGAGATCTACTGCTTGCTCTTTATTCAAGGGATGATGAACTTGATTTGATCCTTTTTCTGCTGTGAGCCAATTCAGCCTCAGAATCCTCCTTGGCAGATTTCACTATCTTTAACTGATGGTAAACTTGAGAGATTCCCAGCCAAAACATCATTCTTATTAGCACTCTTCTAAAGTCTTAGTTTTACCCAGATTTAACTCAGAAGCTATTTTTTAATCAGTTTTCCCTGTGCATTGGGCCTGACCTTTGGAATATGGTAGCCACTGAATTGCCACCACCCAAGATAAGAAAGAGCCATTTTATAAGCTCTATCTTGGCCCAAAAGGAAAAACAAAACCAAAAAGAATACCTCTTCTATGACATTATCTCAAACTTCTTTTACTATTGCCATTCTATACAAGATTGTTGGGATGTAGCATCCCAGATTGAAAATTGTGTTTGAGAAGGAAGGAAAGGCAGGAAAAGGAGGGTAGGAAGGTAAGAAGATAGGAAGAAAAGAATGAAGAAAAGAAAGGAAGGATGGGAAAAGGAAAGAAAAGTGTAAAGGAATAAGGGAGATGAAGAGGAAGAAATTGAGCCAACACTTACAAGCTTCCTGAATTTGGTCAGAGGATTCCCCATTCACTGGTTTTATGAAGCTGGATATATTAGCTTTAGATTCAAGAATCAAACAAGACACTTAACTTTCACGTCATTCCTGATTCTGAGTTCTACAAGAAGCACTATCAATAAGAGGAGCTTTATTACTGCTAAGAAAACTAGGCAAGATAAACAAAAACACCCGCACATATCAGTCATGGCTGTGGCAGGAACAGATGGTTCAGTGAGTAATGAGGGGCACATTCAATACCGTATTTACAAAGCTGAGGCCAGGATGTAAGGAAACCACAGGGAGAGTGTAGTACCTAGGGCTGTAGGAGGGAATGGCTCCCATCATCCTCAGATTGGAAGGAGCAAGAGTAGTTTAAAGGGACCAGGAGGCAAGGAGGTTCTGAGGAAAAGGCTACTTCACAGAGCTGGTGACCTTAGTTTGGGGTATGCAGCCATCCCTCTGCAGCTCTACAGCAGGGAGCCAGCCTCGCTTTTCATCCTCCCTCTGATATCCAGCTGGGCACTGGGTAAGTGAAAATCATGGGCAAGGGAGCTGGGGAGAAGTCGCCCTCAGAAGCACAGAGGAGGACCCAGCAAACAGCATGGGCAGTAGGCCTAGAGGTCTCTGTTATAATATTAGCCTGCGATCTCATGCTTGCTTTTTATTCAAGAGATGATGAATTTGATTTGATGCTTTTCACATCAGCAGCAACCCAGCACAGCACATCAGGCAAGGGATTGAATGCAGAAAGTGTATGAAGAAGGAGCACTAACAGGATAGAAACCCAAATTTCTCATTTCATCTCTACATAATAACTTTTGGGTCCTAATTGTACAATATGGAAAATTTCAAAGATTTTAAATAGAACTGCTCTTAAATTTTTATGTGTGTATGTGGATACAGTGAAGTAGAATAATCTAGTTATTACAAACTCAGCAAGTGAGGGGGGAATTAGCAGACCATCAAACTTTGTAGGCTCTGTGGACAAAAGGTAGTATGCATGAGGATCTTGTTGGGGACCAGAAGGAGGTGAGAAGTTTTGGGTATGGAGACACAGGCAACAGGGAGACAGGAGGGCAATAGAGAAAGAGTTGTTGTTGTTAGGTACCGTCAAGTTGAGGTCAACTCATAGTGACCCTATGTACAAAGCACTACTTGACTCTATGCCATGCACATGGCCTTTTTATGTTTGAGCCAAATGTTGCAGCCACTGTGTTTCTTCTCATTTTGAGTCCTGCCACATCTGCAAATAGAAGTCCCAGGGGCTTTACTCCATATCCATCATTAAGATCGACTCTACTTGAGGAGGCAACTCTTTCCCAGTCGTTTCTTGAATGCTCTCCAGCCAGGGGTGCTCATTTTCCAACACTATATTTGACAGCACCTGGAGCAATAGCATTATGGCATCTGATCCTGTCAAATCTCAGAAGCTACCAGGGTTGGGCCTGGTTAGTACTTGGATGGGAGACCACCTGGGAATACCAGTAGTGTAGGCTTGAGAGAAGGACTCTGGAATCCACTCCCAAAAATCAATCTGTCATTGAAAACCCTATGAACAACAGAGAAGCACTGACAATACTGTTTCTCCTGTTGTACCTATGGTCACTATGAGTTGGATACCAACTTGACAGTACCTAACAACAACAACAACAACATATTTGACCACACTTCTCTGCTATTCATAGGGTTTAAATGACTAATTGTTTTGGAAGTGGGCTGTGGGGTCCTTCTCCTTAGTCTGTTTTAGTCTGGAAGCTCAGCTGAAATCTGTCCTGCTGGTATCTGAGATACCAGTGGCATAGCTTTCAGCATCAGAGCAACACACAAGTCCCCACAGTATGACAAGCTGACAGACACATGGAGAAGAGAAATAGCCACTTTTTTTCCCTCTCTCACAGGCTGCTTGGATTTATTTTGAGCTGTAGTGGGATTACCAATTGAAGTACTCTTCACTCAAACATGAAGAGAAATATAGTGTCTTTATATAGATGCTCCTTCACTTATAGTGTCGTTCCATCCTGGTAAATCTATCAAAAATTGCAAATAGAGTAAGTTGAAAATGCAACTAATACCAAACATCCTATAGTACACCATAGACCTTCTGCTGTTATAACATGGCATATATCCCTAGGCGGAAAGATCAAAATTCAAAGTACAGTTTCTTCTGAATACTTATCATTTTTTGTATTATCAGAAAGTTAAAATAAACCCAAAATCAAATAACTATAAGTCGAAGACCATCTCTTTTTTCTACAAGTATCTGATCTCACCATATAAGCTCTCCAAATGTTAGATAGTAAGGGAAGAAACAACTACATTTAGTAGTACAGTCCATTCATTTCAGTCAATCTACCCATTAGAATTTATTTTGGGTAATGCAGATGATTTTACATAAATGCCCAACCTGTCTGATTTCCTCCACACACCCTTCTTTCCCCTTCCATGGCTGCTGGGCATATGGAGCCTCTGAGCCTAAGGGGTCTCCAGCTACAGTGGACAGGAGAAAGCCATATTCAGGTCTTGCCACCATCCCCCAGCAGCACCCCTCGGCCGCCTGGTAGCTGCTGGCCACACTAGTAGCTATGACAATGTTCTCAGCATTTGCTCAAGGACTGCATTGTCCCTGCTGCCCAAGCTCTAGCTCACCAGTTCTCCAGCTTCTGCGGATGCTGAGAAGTCCTAGGACGTGGCTATGACTCTCCCTTGGTTTTGGTGCCAGAAGGTCTGCCCCATAGCCTCAACCACAGGGCCACTTTGTCACCACTACCATGATTCAGACTCCATTATCCGTTCTTCTTCAACATCCTTCCTACTCTACCAGGGTACAAGTTTCAGCCAAATTCAAACTCCCTCAGCTAAGCACGCTGTGCTTTTACTATAAACTGTCTCCCAGGATAAAGACAACTCCCAAAGCCACAGAGACCGAGATTCAACTCCAAGTACCACAAAAGAAAAAGAGAAAAAAAAAGTCAAATGTTAATTTTGAAGAAAGACAATTTACCAGCTGGCTGGTACAAGTCAGTAACATATACATAGATTACACACCTATGTTCCAGAACAGGAGCAGAAGAAGTCAACATAAATATATAGCACAATCCATAGAGTATAATTTCACAGCAACCAAAAATTTAAAAATTACATTTATGGACATAAAATACTTTTATTCCAAAAGTATTAAAATAAAAATTCTAATAATTAAAATTAATATTTTTGAATGCTGAGAATTGTTTATAAGTGCTTATTTAGAAAGGAATCCTCACCTAAGTGTATGAAATATAGATGTTGTTACATACATAGATATTATTATAATATTATTATTATTATTATCATCATCATCATCTTCATTTTAGAGCTGAGGAAACTGGAGAAAGAGTTTTGTCCAAGGCCCACAACTAAGAAGCGTTAATAAAATGTGCTTTAATTTTTTTCTCCTCATATATGCGTAGCAGTGAGCATCAGGCATTGTGTAATGAAACTCATTCACACTGTACTTCAGTATATTTGTGATATAGAAGATCTATTTCTCAACACTCCTTCATATCTGACCCCCTTGTTCTCAGATACCCATTGCAAATGTCCTGAGAAAAGCAATCCAGTTCAATTTGCTAAGGGGGCAAATATTCCCACTTAGCTTCAGTTGGAATGCTCTGAAACCAGGGCCATGTTCCTGTCATGGCAAATTAGGTCAACGTGGCAAGACATGGAGCCATGCCTGGGATGACGGAATGTAAAAGTACATCATTAACTGATGTCCTCTCCGTTTTATTTTCCCTCCATGACATCTAACAAATTGAATGTAAATGTTCAGAAACACAAAATGCTCTGTTAGATGGTTTCAAAGAGGTAGGGGGAGGAAGGAGTAGCTCATAAAGTGGCAGGCAATGTAATAATAGGCATTGAGTATTGTGAAGAACTCAGAAAATGTCATTTTTCTAAGGATGTCTTTTTGAAGTTAGCCCCTAAGTAGTCCAGTAGCTTTTGTCTCAAGTTACTGTTTTTAAGTTGGGAAGAGCTAATTTTTAAAATCTCTAGATGGTTAAAAACATGGATTTAAAATATACAACCTTATAATTGTATGTTTGTGTATAGTGATATTAAACAAAATTAATGAAAGTGTGAATATCTTAAGCCTACCCTAAGCCAAAGCTAACACCAGAAAGTGGTCAGCTTTTTATATAAGCAGTAAGCAAAACAAAGCGGCAGTGTAACTTGGTGGCCATCTATGTGGGACAGATTCTTTGGCTCTATGAATAGCTGTGTGACCTTGGGCAAGTTACTTAACTTCTTTGTGCCTCTATTGCCTTTAGGATGTGAAATGGGTTTAATCATACCTGCCTTCCAGGAATTGTTATGAAGAATGAGTGAACATATGGAAAATATCTACAAGAGTGTTTGGTACATAATAGACACTCAATAAAAGTTAGCTATTAGTATCATCTTAGAACTGATTGGTTTTCACTGCTATTCTTATCTAAATGTTTTGAAGATAAAATCCACATGCAATATAACTTCATTTACCAGTAAAATACAAATCAAACACAAAGATGCAATGATAAGAAATATAAATCTAACTTCAAAGGATTTGAAAAGAATTTAAATTTTACTGATAGTATTTTGCAGACACAAAAGTATCCACAGCAAAAATTATGATGTTTGTGTTTTAGGAAATAGCATTTTTGGTGTGTGTGTGTGTGTGTGTGTGTGTGTGTGTGTGTGTGTGTGTGTGCTTAAAGATTACCCTGGCTATTGTACAGACAAAGAGGATACAATGAAAAAATCAAATTAAAGGTTGTTGCAATTGTCCAAAGGAGAGATGACATTGAAATGGACTATAGTCACAGACATAGACTATCTCTGGAAAACCAGAGATTTTTTTGGCTAAATATATAATAAATATAATGCAAGACTCTTTTCCAAGAGACACAAACAATACAGACACAGAAAATATCAAGTGTTAATAAGGATATGGAGAAATCAGAACCCTCATACATTACTGATGGGATTATGAAATGGTGCAGCCACTTTAGAAAACAGTTTGGCAGTTCTCAAATTGCTAACCGTAGAGTAGCCATAGAACCCAAAGATTGTACTCTTAGGGATGTGCCCCCAAAGAACTGAAAACATGTGTCTTCAAAAACACCTTGTCCAGAAATGTTAATACCATCCATATTTATACCAGCTAAAGTACAAAGAACTCAAATGTCCACCAACTGGTAAATAAACCAAATACAGCATGGCCATGACATAAAGCACCATTCAGCCATAAAAAGAAATGAAATATTGGCAAATGCAACGAGATGGATAAACCTTGAAAACTTTATATTAAAGAAACTTGTTGTTGTTGTTAGGTGCTGTTGAGTCATTATCCGACTCATAGCAACCCTCGTAGGGTTTGCGATGGCTGTTTCGGGGTTGCCTTGGGAGTGGATTGCCAGGTCCTTCTTCCATTTTGGCAATGCTGGGAATTGAACTCGGGATCTCAGAGACTGCAGCGCAGTGCTCTACCAACTGAGCTAAATCCCAGCCCATTAAAGAAAAGTCAGATCTAAAGGGTCATATATTCTATGATTCATTTGTCTGACATATCCAGAGAAAGTAAACCCATAGAGACAGACAACAGATTCATAATTGCCAGAACCTGGGAGGAAGAAAAGATTAGGAGCAGCTGCTAATGCATGTAAGGTTTCTTTTGAGGGGTGATTGAAATGTTGTGGAATTAGACATCAGTGATGGTTGTAAACTCTGTGACTATCTTATTGTTGATGTTGTCGTTGTTGTTAGTTTCTGTCAAGTAGGTTCCGACTCAAAGAGACCCTCATAGGGATTTTCAGTGGCTGATTGTTTGAGGTTTGTTTAGGGAGTGGATTGCCATGTCCTTCTCCCCCTTTTTTTTTCTGATGCCAGGGATCGAACTAGGGTCCTCAGAGGGCACAGAGCCATACTCTACCAACTGAGCTAAAACCCAGCCCATGAATACCTTGTTGTTGTTGTTAGGTGCCGTCGAGTCGGTATCCGACTCATAGTGACCCTCATAGGGTTTTCAATGGCTGTTTCGGGATTGACTTGGGAGTGGATTGCCAGGTCCTTCTCCCATTATGAATACCTTAAGTGTCCCGAATTATACCTTTTCAGGGTAAAATGTACTCTTAGTTATATGTTACTAAATTAATAGAAAAGTACATTTAAATAAAAATATATCTGAGGAGGTATTTCCTTACCTTTGGCTCAGTTGGTAGAGCACTGCGCTGCAGTCTCTGAGGTCTCAAGTTCAATTCCCAGCACCACAAAAATGGGAGAAGGGCCTGGCAATCCACTCCCAAGGCAATCCCGAAACAGTCAGCCATTGAAAACCCTGAGGGTCACTATGAGTCGGATACCGACTTGACGGCACCTAACCTAATCTCTGTTTGGAAAATGGATGGTTTTTAGAATTCCCTCATGAAATTTCATTTGAAGATGACAAATTTAAACTTCTGGCAATGTAGACTAACAATGTTCGTTATCTTCTAGCACATGCACTGTGTGGATAACAGTGATTATTTAATGATGTTTTATGTACAGGGAAATAATTCTCAGTTCACTCCTAGGAAGGAAGAGTAATTAAAGATTAACCAACATTACCAAAAATTAAGTATTTTTTTCAGAGTATTCAAAACAGAGAGGGACAAGTTAGCCCTGGGAATGAAATACTGTATATTCTTACCCAATTAGGAAGATCACCCAAGAAACTACTGGCATAATGCATGGTGGAGGGAAGGGGGGCAGAAATATTCTAAGCTTTAAACAAATCTATCGCATGTTAACTGATTTACACCTAACACTCTCCAAGTATGTTTGTTTGTTTGTTTGTTTGTTTGTGTTTCTTTTTACGGCCATGGAAGCTTGCATGCCCCTGAAGTTTATTTAAGAGGAAGATATACCCAAATACTTAGAAGTCGAAGAATAAGAAAAGATTTTTAGCTATATACATTATACCATAAAGTTGTTTGTTTTTAGCCAGGTGCTGTGGTACACACCTGTAATCCCAGCGACTCAAGAGGCTGAGGCAGGAGAATTGCAAGTTTGAGGCCAGAGGGAGCCTATGCAACTTAGTCAGACCCTGTCTCAAAATAAAGAATTTTTAAAATGGGAGGTAGGACTGGGGAGTGCTGCTCAGTGGTAGGGCATTGTCTACCACGTGCAAATTAGTACTGCCAAAAAAATTTTTTTTGGTTTATTTTTTTATAATCTATTATGTGCTCTGGGCTGGGGTTTAGCTCAGTTGGTACAGTGCTTGCTCTCCATGCTCTGAGGCCCTGAATTCTATCCCCAGCACTACTAAGCAGGGTCTCTATGATCCAAATCAATGGCACCCAAGAACAACACTATGTGATCTAGGTATCTTACTTAACACTTTACTTAATTCATTTACCTTTGATAATCATTTGATATATTGCTGCAGAAGGAGTCTGGAATATTCTTGCATTTTTTTCATTCTTAAAGTTAAGTGTCCATGCCTATAAATGTGCCAAGGCTCTTGAAAATTCTCTGTATGGATTAGTAGAGATTCATACAGAAGAGAACCAATTCTTTCATTTTATGTCTATTACTTTTAGCCTCTTTCTCAATTGTTTGTGAACTAAAAAATTCTCTATAACAGTTCTGAATATGATCAAGATGCTTTTTACCTTGCAAAATGTGAAGGAGAATATAGGCAAATACCACAGTGGGAAAAAATACATTCTGTTACAGGAGTCTGCTTGAGGAATATAAAGATTTTTTTCAGTTAAATGTATCAGGTTATCAAGGTGGTTATTTCATACTTGCTCTAAAACATGGAAAATATTGAAACATTTAAAATATAGGTGTTTGGCTGAAAGCAGGAGCTGGAATCAATCCTAAATAGGTTTTGGCAGAATGAATAGGAACTTGCTTCTTCAAATCTTGTAATGATGCCAAATGTTCTCTTTTCCATTGACTTTTCATTAAAAATGTTCACCTTCCAAGTACAAAAAATAATAATAATTAATTAAAGGTAGTGCAGCAAATGCTGTATATTTTTGCTGAAATTTTAGCAATGATTTCCATGCCAAGTTGTTTCAATCTTCTTTATGCTGTAAAAACAGAACTATATTTTCTATAATCAATGAATATATGCTAAGCTAATCACCCTCCTCAGGTCTGAGTAGATTTTTGTCTCATTTTGTTTTGTTTTTAACTGAAGGATGCTGCTTTTCTCCTTCCTTTTTTCCCTTTCTTTTTCAGATGCACCTGTTACATTTTTTCCACTATTTACCAGGCTCAGTTCCATGTCCAAACAATCTTTTCCTAAGCATTTTGAGCATCTGCTACCATATTTGATCCCCCAATAAAAGAATCCCATATGATCCATGAGTCTGAAGATCACAAGTGTAGAGCTTCAGAAACAGGAAATAGGACACAGATGATCCTGGCATTCTCCAGCTTCCTGGGAGGAACAGTGCCAGTGGAAATGGCATGGTCTCCATGTTCAGGAAGACCTGGAGTCACATCCAGCATCCCCATCTCACCAATTCTATGATTTTTTTTTTTGATATTTTATTTATCAGAAGTTACTTTTCTTTTTTGATGAAATAGGAAAAATGTTTCCATGAGAAATGTTAGCTCCTTTTCCTCCTCTTTTTGTTTCTTCTTTTTGTAGAGAAATAGAATTGAACTCAATAGGCAGAAGAAGAAAACCTACCTCACCTGCACTTCCTGACACTCAGGGAGACCTCTACCTTGCCCATGTTTTCATATGTTCACGTTTAACCTTTCAGACCAGTCCTATATCCTCACAATCTTCTTCTAACCATCTGGATATTTGGGAAATTTGGTAAGGGAGCTCATCCTCAATTAAGAAAATAAAAGACATGACTCTGTATATTTTTCTCTAATTATAGTAATTCTTTTTATAGAAATAATGACATTAATTTTCCCAGTTGTAAAAAAAAAAAATGTAGAAGATACATGGTTGTATTAGTTAGTTTTGCATAGCTGTGACCAAATACCTGACAGAAAAAATTAAAGGGAGGAATTATTTATTTTAGCTCACAGTTTCAGAGGGCTCAGTCCTTCATGGAGGGGAGGACATGAAGGAGCACAGCAGATCACATGATAGTGGCCAGGGAACAGAGAGAGGGCCATATAGGAAAGGGCCCCAGTCATCTCCTTACTCCAATGAGGCCTCACCTCTTACCTTTCATCACCTCCTAATAATGCCATCATATTATGAATCCATCAATGGATTCATCCATTCATAAGGTCAGAAGCCTCATGATCTAATTGCCTCTGGAAATGTCCTCATAGACACACCCAGTGATGTGGTTTTCTAATCTCTATGTTGTTGTTCGATGCCATCAAGTCAGGTATGACTACACAACACTGTGCCATACACACATTCTTTTTTGTGTCTGAGCTCATTGATGCAACCACTATCTTTTCTCTCATTTTGACTCATGCCCCCTCAACAAATGGAAGTCCCAAAAGCTTTATTCCATTCTCACATTAAAGTCAACTCTACTTTGAGGAGGTAACTCTTCACCAGTCGTCTCTTGAATGTCTTCCAGCCTGGGGTCTCAATTTCTGACCTATATTTGATGGTCCTTCTCAGCTATTCATAGAGTTTTCAATGGCTAATTCTTTAGGAGCTGGGGTGTAGCTCAGTTGGTAGAGCAGCAGTCTCTGAGTTGGTAGACACTGCAGTCTCTGAGGTCCCGAGTTCAATTCCCAGCACCGCAGAAATAGGAGAAGGAAGTGGCAATCCACTCCCAAGGCAATCCCAAAACAGTCAGCCATTGAAAACCCTATGAGGGTCACTATGAGTCAGATACCAATTCGACGGCACCTAACAACAACAACAATTATTATTTTGGGAGTGGGATGCAGGGTCCTTCTCCCTAAGCTATCTTAGTGCAGAAGCTCAGCTGAAACCTGTACACCATGGGTGTTCCTGCTAGTGTCTGAAGTCCTGGTGGCCTAGCTTTCAACACCACAGCAACATACAACCCCAACATCACAACAAGCTGACAGACACATAGGGATCTAATCTTTCAGGCATTTCTAAGTCCAATTAAGTTAACAAGATTAACCTTCATGATAGTCTTTATTTCTTGGGTATTTGTTAGCTTTACTTCCATTCTGTGATGGTTCCTTTCATTTTGTATATCAGTTATATACTATGTATATTTTTACTGTTATAAATTAAGCTTTAGTGATCATTTTATTAATAATAATTATATAAAAATTTAAAAGGCCAGTATGTAAAGGAATCTGAGTAGATGAAGAAAGAACTCTCAGATAGGCTCTAATTTTAAGAATATATGTACAAAAAGCCCAGAGATATGACTGACATAGGCCAACACAGGGGCTCACAGGCTTTCATGGATTCCAGAAGGTCAAGGAGGACTAAGTCCACTGCTTAAAACCTTTGGTAAGTGGAAATCTTCAATTCTGCACACAGAGTCCTTGTGGAGAGAAGGATCTCAACACTGAAGCCACAGCTTCTAATGCTAAAATTTTGTGATTTTATAATCTCTATTCTGTCCTCAGAGCCCACACAGTGACTGCCACATAGCAAACACTGAGAAGATAGTTGTTGTTGTTGTTAGGTGCCATCGAGTCGTTCTCCGACTCATAGCCACCCTCATAGGGTTCTCAATGGCTGAGTGCTTCAGGATTGCCTTGGGAGTGGATTGCCATGCCCTTCTCCCGTTTTTGTGGTGCTTGGAATTGAACTCGTGTCCTCAGAGACTGCAGCGCAGCGCTCTACCCACTGAGCTAAATCCCAGGGATTAATGTTTCTTTCACAACTACTTGGTTTGAAAAGTCTGCAACCATATCACCATGGCATCTGATCCATGTGATCTCGGAAGCTAAGCAGGGTTGGCCTGGTTAGTCCTTGGATGGGAGACCTCCTGGGAATACTAGGTGCTGCAGGCTAGGGTGAGGACCTGAAAACCCACTCCCAAAACAATCTGCCATTGAAAACTCTATGAATAGCAGAGAAACACTAACAATAGTGCCAGGCATGGCACAGTGTCAGGAAGTGTTTCCTTCTGTTGTACATAGGGTGGCCTTGAGTCAGACCTGACCGGATGACACCTAGCAACAACAATATTGTCTTAAAAAGATACAAATTGGAAGAAATGTTAAATCAATTCATTAAGATGATCTCAAATACAACTGAAGTTTAAGGAAACCAAAGACACCTTAAACAAACATTTCAAAGAAGTGACACGTTCCAAGAGGAAAGTAAGAATTCTAACTGATAAGATAAATATGATTTTAGCATCAGAAGATTTTTGCAAAGAAATCACATATCCACATGTATAGTTTTAAGCAAAGTAAAAGGAGGCATAGATATAATTAAAATAACCCCTCTTAAACCACACTAGAAATATCTGGATCCTATTTCTGATAAATTATGGCTTTATGTTCATAATTACATTTTGCTTTATACAGTTCCTCCCATAAGGTATAAGAAACTACATAGTTGCATTTTATCATTGGTATTTAGCCTGTCAAGTCTTCAATTTACTGAATAAATAAACAAGCAAATTGAATGTCACAGAATTTTTTTAAAAATAAATCTTATTTTCCATATACTCCAAATATACCAAAGATCCATTCCCATAGGAAAAAAAGAGTTAAAAGTTCCTCAGTAATTCAGTGGGAATGTTTGATGAGGGAGAAGTTAAAGGACACTTCTCCCCTTGACAAACCCCTGCCCTAAGCCTTTAGAAACTTGTACAACAAGGAGTTCACCATTTAGGTCAACCAATGCTTCCTTAATTACGTCCTACATTTCTTTTGGCAACAGGCCACTTTGTTTTAACTTTTGACAACTTCTTCCCTTTTGCCTAGCCCATAAGTCACAGGACATTTTTCTGTGCCTGGAAATCAATTCTGTTCTCCTTTTCCATTATATAGATAATAAGACAGTAGGAGTTGGTCAACAATCTCACATACCTTTCTTCCTCACAGCCACATAACATGTACTGCAACCTGAGACCTATAACCTCAATGTCAGTGTAAAAAAAAAAATCCTTCCTAGTTTAGACTACAAATTAACATTGTCACAATTTGATTTAATTATAACAGGAAGAACTAACTAAAATAGAAAATCAACAAAGTTTTGGTACATTGGTATACATTCAGCATTATAGAAACTACCTTAAGAGATTTTTGTCCCAGCAGTCAGCATTTTAGGACTGTTTAGGACTTTGGCTATATGTAAGGTGTGGTAATTTGTTTCATGAAGAGGGCAGGAAGATAGATGACATCATCTCTGCCCCTTGAAATATATACATCTAATTAAGTAGACAAAACTATTGAAAAGTTTTAAAATTATACAACATAACAGAACTATATGTTTGGAATTAGAGGATGAATCAAATGAATGGGACTGAAAAAATATACTCATTCAAAGGAATAAAATATCACTTGGGCTGAATTGAGTTTAGAAAATTTTACAAAGAAGAGCCTTGTGTAGGACATGAATGATGGATGGTATTTACAGAGGCAGAAAGAAAGGAGTGCATTCCAGGTCAGCAGAATGGGTGTAAGCAAAAGCATAAAATCAGAAAAGTTCAATTTAGGTTGGGGTAGAGTATAGCCAGAGTATAACAACAATGAAGTGACTAGTTAGAACTGTCTGCACAGGGTGCTGTCCTGGTCAAGGTCTTACGCTGTCAGAATAAGCCATTTGGACTTCTAGTAGGCTATGAAGGCACAGAAGCCTTCCAGTGGGGAATGACAAGATTGAAAGAGTGTTTTATGATCAACTTGTCAGCAATACAAATGATGAATTGGCAATAAGTGAAGCTGGAAGTAGGGTGAATAATTAAAACTGAAAATCTTCTGTAATAGGAGAAATAGGTTAAAATGATAAGAAGCTCAACAAAAATGATGGCACAACAGAAGGGAGAATCAGAGAAAAAAAGAGGATCAAGGGACATTTTGAAGAAAGAATTGGCAAACAGTGGTAACTGGTAAAATCTGGGAGACAAAGAAGAGCATCCATGACATTAAACTTGAAAGCCTTACTGTAAATAAAAGGCACTAAGTAGTGCTTTATATTTGTGCAACACACTGAAATTAAGTGGCCAAATGTGCACACTGGAAATAAAGAAATAGAACCTCTTGTAGTAAACATTACTCTTTTGTACAATGGTATAATTTTTTTTAACTACCTAAGAGATATTTTAAGGGTGTTGTTGGGCTCTGGCTCTCCTGCTCAGCTATGGAGCCTAGATCTCCATGGTTTATCATAACTTATCCTAAAGTCTCTGTCCTTCTTTTGACCAAGTATGGATTGAATTTAGCTGGGTGCTAATGACGACAGGGAATCATTCTGGATCATCCAAAATCAGAATCTGGAATTAAAGTCTAGGTGATTGTCAACTGCAGGTATTAGAAAACTCAGAGATAAGAGAGACATTTTGCATAACCTATGGAAGGAATATGTACAAATATAGAAAGTGAAAGAGGACAGAGAAAGAGGAAGGAAGAGACAAGGAGAAGGAGGAGAAGGAGAAATTGGCTGAGCGGCAAAGAAAAACAATGACAACATCACAGTTACAACCAGAAGGGAGAAGATTGGCCTTGGTCTGACTCACTGACCAGTTCCTAGTTTCCTAGAGAGACATAACAGCACTTCCTGGCTGCAGTTCACTCAGACACTATCTTTCCTCAAACTTCTCCTTTTCCTTAAGCAAGTTTGGCCTCATGCCTATTCTCTGCAACAAAATTATTCCTGGCGGAGAAATATGCATCCCACTACCTCAGGGTCTTAGGAACTAAAATAAAACAGCCAAGGGGAAAAGCTGAGTTAGAAATAGGGGTACAAACAGGGTTCCAAACAGGTTTATGCACCTAACACACCACTGGAACTACAGGGTGAAACCAGGGTGGGAGTTATTTAGTTGTCAGTAAGTAAAGATGATGGTGGAAATCCTCTCATTTGTGAGTTTTAATGACAGAATATAGAGACAGACAGGAGGGGAAAGAAAATGTGGTAGAAATCATCCAAGAGTTTGCCAGATTTCCAGTGAAGATCTTTCTAAAAAGTGAAAAAAAGGGGGAAAGCCATGTTTACCAGCACTTTGTTAAAGACAAAAAGCATATTTATTTTTAAATAAAAAGGACTTAAAAAACAAAATTTATGAAAGTGAAAACTCTTTTAATGGGAGAAGAAAATGTAAATGTGAGTTAAATTTCTGTAGCCAAAAATTTATATGTTTCTTTTACCCATGGAAAGCAGTTTTCTTCTACCTTGCTTTCCAGGTTTACCTAAAATTTCCCTGTAATTATTCCTTAAGTGTGTATTATCCTATACTCTCTATTATAACTTCTGTGTGGATATAAATTCTTTCATATACTAAATGCAGGAACCAAAGTTTTGCTGCCACATTCCTAGACCTACACTGGACCTGCTTACCCATGCTGTCCACATGTCCTCAGTAACAATAAGGCTTAAGATAATGCTAGTAATATGTTTTGTCTGTGATTTTATTTGTAATGTTTAAGATACTATATCTATGTTTTTCTATGTTTCAAATAAGGCTTCCTGAAATTGCATTAAGTATAAAGTTATTCTACTTCGTTAAGGATAGAAAGGGTCTTCTAAAATTAGCATTTCTGGAAGGAAGTAAACAAGGCAAAAGGAACCATCCAGTAAGAGAGAGATATAAAACTTATAGGTATAGAGATTTTTGATGGGGAGAAGCTTAAAGGGAAAGAGAAATGTTTTTAAGTGAATTAGAATGCTAAAGTATATTCCAGATAGTTAAGAGTATACTGCAGGAGGGCTGATAAAAGATGAAAATTTATTTGAAAGTGATATATATGATTAGATTGACTATAATCTTTGAAAGTATTTAAAAGATTTTCTAAGATCAAACTTTAATGTACTGATGTAAAACCAATAGGTTTATCTCTCATTCAAAAAACAAAAAAGCAGCTTTAGAATTATGGATTTAATTGTTAAATCTTTTCCCCTTTCCCTTGGGATCAGAACTCTTAAACTTTTTACCTTGGAGGAACTAGAAGCCATGCAGACCCTTGAGATTCTAAGATAGTAACTTCCCCTTCCTTCCTTAGGACACTCTCCCACCCCTGGAAGTCTTTCAGTGGAGTTTCTCCTTTCTTCTAATCCACACTCCATAGACTCTTGGGGTGAATAAACTTGAAAGACAGGCCATCTTTCAGGTTTGAGAGAGATGTAAGAGGAGCTTCTCCCTTTTTAAAACATAGATAATTCTGAGAAGATTGCATTCCCCTCTAGGATACCATCTTAAATGATAAAATGCAAAACTAAACCAAGTAGTTTCAGACTCCATGAGTCTCCATCCTATGAACAGGCTAAAAAAATGTTAACCACTTTGTATATCCAACCTTATCATTGTTGAAAATATTGAAAGGGCACAATCATGTGTCTCTGAATTAAAACTGTTGAAAGATACACAATGTCTCTGAGTTGAAAGAGACACAGTAGTGTGTCTCTGAATTAAAAATATTGAAAGAGACACAATGATGATTGCACTCTGTACTCTGGGGACACCTGAGAGAAAAAGCCAAATTGGGGTTCTTGAAGATGCTCATTAACCTGGTTACTGGCTGTGTAAATATTGAAAGAGGCAAAATAGTGTGTTTCTGAATTGAAAGAGGCCCAGTAATGTTTCTCTGAATTATATATTTCTTCTTTTTTTCTTTCTTTCCTCTGTCTTTCTCTTAGATACACAAGTGGATAAAAGAACAATTTAAGACTATGGGTAACCAAACATCTGTACTTGAAGATTCACCCTTAGGCTATATTTTAGATAACTGGGAACATTTTAAGACAGATGAAATTACCAAGGAAAAATTAATTTCCTACTGCAGTGAGATCTGGCCTCTGTGTAGATTAGGAAAAGAGAAAAATGGCCCTAAAATGTGACTTTAAACTATAATGCAGTACTACAATTAGATAACGTCTGCAAAAGGAAGGGAAGGGTCTGATGTCTCTTATGTTCATGTATTCTTATCACTCTGTTCAAATCTGGACTTGTGAGGAAACTGCAAAATTTTTCTACGCTCATGTACCTCTGGGGTGTGAAGATGATCCTTTAGAAGATGCATTATCAAGTGCCTTTAGTGGGCCACTAAGAAACCTTATTGAGCAACCTGACCCCCAACACAATGCCTCTATCTCAGAATCCAGGGCACCTTTAAAACCTTTTTCAGCAGAACAGCTCAGCCCATCAGGAGTAACCAGGACTCAGACTTGCTATCACCCTAGTGGCTTTAAACCTGCACAAATGCTTCCCCTCATAGGATTTTCAAAAGCTGATTGTTTCAGGATTGCTCCAGGAATGGATTGCCACATCCTTCTCCTGTTTTTTTTGTTGTTGGTGGTGGTTTTTTGGGGTTTTGTTTCTTTGTTTGTTGGTTGGTTGGTTGGTGCTAGAGATTAAACCTAGGTCCTCAGAGAGTACAGAACAGCACTATAATAGCTGAGCTAAACCCTTTCCCCCTCTGCAAAGAAAGAAAGCATTAGAAATGAATACATCCCAAACTCCAAGGGGGAAATGGGCCATCAGCTCCAATGATGGCTGCTCTTAAAGTCTAAAGCTGCCTGAGTTATTCCAGTGAGGCCCCTTAGAAGCCACTGATGATAACCATCAAAGAGCTTTGAACAACTCTTAACTAACATGGCAAGTAAAATATTACTTTTCTTTTAGATGCTGGGGCTTCATTTTCTGCCTTGATTGACCCTGGGCCCCTTCCTAAACAAACTTGTACAATAACTGAAGTCAATGATTCACCAAACTGTTAACATATGGTCTTGGAAACTTAATTTCTGGTCCAGATTTTCTTAATTCTTCTTAAGTGTCCAATTCCTTTGTTGGAAAGAGATTTCCTTTGCTTCAAGGGGTGCAACTTTCCAAATGATCTCAAAAGGAGGCTTTCTTTTATAGGTGAGTTAATTACAAAAGACGATCAAAAAGTGCTCTACATCTAGAGGCCTTTCATGGCTTTAAAGAAAAAAAATCCCAAACTCTATTGTTGTTAGGTGCTACTGAGTCATGTCTGACTCGTAGAGACCCTATGTACAACAGAATGAAGCACTCCCCGACATTGTGCTGTGCTTGGCCCTGTGTCAGTGCTTCTCTGCTATTCATACAGTCTTCCATGGCTGATTGTTTTAGAAGTGGGCTGCCAGGTCACTCTCCCTCCCAAAGTCTATTAGGGATACATAATTAAAATAATGCCTAATCTTACAACCAAAGCAGACCAGGGCATCTCCTACCATGATAAATCAGGGAGACCCAACAGCAAAGGAAAATGGGAGACAAAGACACAGCTCATGCTCCCCTTTCTACAAATGTATTAGATAAAAAGACAGAAAAATAAAAGGCTAAAATGTGTTGTAAAGATAGATGTGTATAAAAGTACATTGGCTATGGTTAAAGGCTGTATATCTAAAGGTGTAACATTTTCTTAAAATATTTATTTACTTTTAAAAACAGTTACAAAAACCTACATTTACATGACAAAGTTTTTATATGTTGTCAAGATGGCTGCACTTTCTAATGATTTTGTCAAGCTTCTAAATACTTAGGAAACTGAGCCCTACTCAAGTCAAGATTTATGTGTCTGTTTTAAAATCCTTAAAGATCACTTTATGACTCTAATTAACTAAACAATCATCTTAAGTTATTACAAAGTTGACACCCTATATGTAGGACTAAAACATATCTCTAAGATCTAAAGGTGCTCTATGTGTAATCTGTACCTAAAAGTTACACCTATTTTTAATTTAAAAATTAAAACCCATTACTCCTTCTTTAAGACTATTTTAAGTAATGCTGATCTTCTGGATGTTCAACAACCAAAAGTTGGAAGTCTAAGCCGATCAGGATAATGGGGCTAAGATGACAACCAATATTTTGGCCCTTGCCCCAGGTTAGCCAGAATCCAGAGAATGACAGCACCTCTCAAAAGGGCCTTACAACTCTGGTATGTCACTTGCCCTTTTGATAAGAGAGGCTGCAGAGGCCCCTGAGGTTGGCTCTGACCAGTACATATACTGCAAAGAGGAGAGGAGCTACAGAGGCCAATGTCCCCTCAGTGCTCCCAAGGGAAGCCACATGGTCAGCAAGATTCTAACTCATCCTAGCAGACGGCACAACTGATAGAGGAGAGACTGAGGGAGGTCAGAAGGGTCTTTACTGGACCCCCAAAATAGCCCTAAGGAGACCTGACTTACTTTAAAAATAAAATACCATGTTTTGTTTTGTTTTGTTTTGTTTTGTTTTGTTGGTATCCTACATGGTCTTAAACACTCAGCAGGAAAGGATAGCCAAATATGGAGTAAATCATAATATCAAACAGGAGTTGAACTAAGATCCAAAATAAGCTCTAAAGGCTTTGCCAATTATTTAAAAATCTGCTTAAGAGGACATTGGTAAACAAAATGTTCAAAAGGCTGACAAATTCCAATAATCTCCAGCTACACTTGTGGCATCTTAAAGGTCCAGTCCTACTAGCTTTTATTTTTCAGCCCATTTAAGGAGTACCTGACCAAGTCTTACTAAGTACCCCAATAGCTGTCAAACCCCAGGGAAATTTCTATAATAACCCAGAAGGTAAAATCAAGCTACTGCCCTTACTCAATCCAATATAATGGAAGAGGACATTCCCAGGAAAAGATTGGCAAATGGATATTACTCAGATGCCTCTCTGTCAAAGATATAAATATCTTCTAGAGTGTGTTGCTACTTTTTCAGGTTGGATAGAAGCTTATCTCACCTGAACTGAAAAGGCACAAGAACTTACAAAGGTTCTATTCAAAGAAATTATTCCTTACTTTGTTGTTGTTAGCTGCCATCAAGTCGTGTCCAACTTGTATCTACTCTTATAGGGTTTTCAATGGCTGATTGTTCCAGGATTGCCTCAGGAGTCAATTGCCACATCTTTCTCCCATTTTTGTGGTGCTGGGAATCGAACTTGAGACCTCAGGGACTGCAGAGCTGAGCTCTACCAACTGTGCTAAATCCCAGCCCATTCCTTTCTTTGGGCTCCCAGAATCTCTCCAAAGTGACAATGGGGCTTCCTTTATCTCTAAAATAACCCAAGAAGTCTCACAGGCATTAGGCATAACCTATTATCTCCATTCCTCCTGGAACCCTCAAACCATCAGGAAAAGTTGAAAGAATAAATTAACATATTAAGACTACCTTAGCCAAACTATGTCAACAGATCTCAGACACATGGCTACACTGGCTCCCAATAGTGTTAAGGATCAGAATAACCTCAAAATACTCTTTAACTTATAACCCAGTAATTGACCCAAAGACTCAGAAAATGACAATGTATATAATCAATTTAGGACAGGTATAGAAAGCCTGTTAGAATATGGTAATAAAGTTTTCACAACTCATAATAATACCTGTGAGCCAAATATTAAGCGGGAGACCATGAACTTCTCAAGACTTGGAAGAAGACATCCCCATTGGATCAGCTTCTTCCCAGATGGTAGGACCTACCAGGTCCTCTTGAGCACACCCACCACAGTAAAACTGTGTGGGCAGTCCTCATGGATCCATTTATGGATCCACAATAAAACCTGTCTCTTTTGAATCTTTAGAGCCTGGAGAACATCCTGAGGACAAAGTTGTTTACACCTGTGAACCGTTAGAAGACCTGAAGTTTCTCTTCAGATAAGAAAAAAATACAGCTTGACTTCTTCCTAACAAATTCTGATCCTCCAAACCCCAAACTCAAACCTTTTCATATTCCCCTTAAGGTCAGGTAGATTGAAACTTTTTTTGTGTGTGTGGTGGTGGTGGTACTGGGGGTTGAACCCAGGGCCTTGCACTTGCTCACTTGCATGCTCTGCAAGTGCTGGACCACTGAACTGCACCCCCAGTCCATTTTTTTTACTTTTTGAGACAGGGTCTTGCTGAATTCCACAGACTGCCTCTGGTCTCGAACTTGCAATCCTCCTGCCTCTGCCTCCTGAGCCACTGGGATTATAGGCATGCGCCACCACACCCAGCACAGATTGAGACTTTTGATCCCTCTATAGGTAGGGTCTCTGCCTTTACATAGCATTGAAGAAGCTTCAGAAGCCAGACCTTCAGCCTTCATCAACCCTTAAGATTAAAGGGTTCAAAGTCTCAGAGGGATAGAAAGATAGGGAAGCTTGGGGGACATGGAAAGGGAAAGAGCTTTCACTCCCAGATCTGGTTTGAATCTCTCCAGCTGAGAGTATTTTGACACAACCACCAAAAAGACTGCTGTGGGGGCTACCTGCATAGAGACATTATTTTTTGAGAGACATTTTAAATAATGAAAATATTAAAATATCAATAAGCCATGCTTAAATTAAAAAAATGTATGTAACCTTTGAGTTTTGATTTCCCCTCTGTACGTCTGTGCTTCTTTGAGACATAGCCCAGCAATTCCTTCCTGATTCTTTTCTTAAAACTGATATGATGTATAATCTGATTTTACTAAAGGGAAATTCCTCCAATATAGAAATCTAAACAATGGAACTTCTTCTTTTGATCTTACTGGTACATCCCCAGCTTATGAAAGAACTTTCTAGGCTCAGGTCACACTAGACACCCAGAGCTAGGCACCCAGGACTGACATCACATGGGGTATGCCCTAGGTTCAATAAAACTAGAGGGAACATTTATGCTTCCAGTGCTTCACTCCCTTAGTAAGTTCTCCTCTGTGTCCTGGATGCCTAACTCTCTCTTTCTCTGAGTGCTCACATGCATTCCAAAGTGTGGCCTTAATAAACTCTATAACTTTGTTTCACCCTCTCTGGCTTAGCCTGAAATTCTTTTTGGTGAGGAAGCCAAGGACCAACCTTAACCTGAGTGGAGGTCCAAACTAGGGGAACTCCTTAGGCTAGGCGACCACACTGAGCTGTACCTCTCTGCTGTGCCACCCGTGACAGTGGAAATCCTCTCATCTACGAATTTGTGATGACAGAAGACAGAGGGGGAAGAAAATGTGACAGAAATCATCGAAGAACTTTTAAGATTTCCAGTGTGGTAGAAATCATCCAAGAGTTTAGCAGATTTCCAAAGATCTTTTAAAAGAGCTGAAAAGAGGGGGAAAGCCATGTTTATTAGAGCTATTTCCTTTACCCTTTGTTAAAAACACAAAGCATATTTATCTTTAAATAAAAGGGACTTACAAAACAAAATTTATGAAAGTGAATAACTTTTAATGGGGGAAGAAAATATAAATTTGAGTTAAATTTCGGTAGCTAAAAATTAAACATTAAAATTTTATTTTGACAATAATCTTTCTGTTTCTGTTTATAAAAGTCTTCAAATCTGGAATGCATCACTCTCTTTTCTCACCTATGCTAAAGTCCTGCTTTCTCCATGAAACCTTTCTAGGCATTACCAGTAAAGTAATAAAATTATAAATATGAAAAATTTTTCAGTAGTTAGTCTTAAAGATGAAAAAAAATTTCAACACTAGCCCAATATTTTTAAACTGAATATTAACATCTTAAGTATGCTCTTTTTGTGAAACAAAGTCAGTTTATTAAGTAGAGATAACAAGTAGTATTGCTTTCAATTTAATCACAGGTATTTAGAGAGAATGATAGATGCTTAAGAATAATAGCACACATCTAAGACATGGGCATAGATTTCTCTAGAAAGAAAGTGTCACATTTGAGTGTCTGATATATATATATATTTGTTGTTGTTAGGTGCCGTCGAGTCGAGTCCGACTCATAGCGACCCTATGTACAGCAGATCGAAACACTTGCCAATTCTGTGCCAGGCAAACCATCTTATTTATGTTTAAGCCCATTGTTGCAGGCACTGTGTTAATCCATCTGGTGGAGGGTTTTCCTCTTTTCCATTGACCTGCCACTCTTCCAAACATGATGTCCTTCTCCAGGGATTGTTCTCTCCTGACTACATGTCCGAAATATGTAAGACGCAGTTTGGCCATTTTTGCTTCCATGGAGCACTCTGGTTGTACCTCTTCTAGAACAGATCTGTTGGTTCTTTTGGCAGTCCATGGTATATTCAATAGACGTCTCCAGCACCACAATTCAAAAGCATCAATTCTTTTTCTGTCTCTCTTGTTCAATGTCCAGCTTTCACAACCATATGATGCGACTGAAAATACCATGGCATGAGTCAGACGCACCTTCGTCTTCAATGTGACATATATATATATATATATATATATATATATATATATATATATATATATATATATATATTTGTTTTTGATGGCTTTTGGAATTCCATTGCTTAGAAGACTTAAGAAATTTATTAGTAATGAGATCATAGGATGGTCCACAGGTGCATTATAAGAGTTTACAGATAAGAAAGGAATGCTGATAAAAATATAGGTCTAAAAAGGTCAAAGGAACTCTTCCTAAGGAAGTCACAGCCTATGTTTTTGCTGTAAACATGGTCCATAGCCTTGTTTGTGAGGTTTTCCTGATTCTCAGCCAGCAGGGATGAGGGGCTCCTGGCCCTTCTCATGTCCCCTTAATTTTCCCTGTCTTTCTATCTTGTCTCAATTTCCACCTTGGAAACTTTGCACCTTCAATCTTGAGAGTTGATGATGGGCTAAGTTCTATTTTCTAAAACTTTTTCATGATGAGCAGGGACACATACCCTACTCACCCAGGGATCAAGAGCCTTGACCTGTCGGATCTAAGGGAGACATGAAAAGGTCCAACTATGGAAACTGGAAGATCATCAGTTGATGGGAATCTGGGAAAAAAAGATGTCATTACTCAAGACATAAAACTGCATGAATAATAATTCATATAGCAGATTGGCATGCCTAATCTTAAGAATAGCACCAAAAATAGAAGGACCTTTTTCCACCATGAAGTGTCTAAGAAACATAATGCTAGTAAATGGTTAAGGCTTAGGGCCAAATCTGACATAGATTTAATTAGCACAGGCTCCTCCTTGTGCTACTGTTAAAATACAAGGGCCATCCACTTTGTAGGAAGGCAGTCTCATAATCTTAAATTTTGAGTTTAAGAGTCAGATCTCTTGGGTTGTAAAATAATAATAATAATAATAATGATAATGATAATAAATATAATTAATAAATAAATAATATAATATAATAAATAAATTTATTATTATATAATTTATTATTATATATGATATATTTATTTATATATTATATATTATATATTATATATTTATAATATAATATTATAAATTATATATTATATAATTATATAATAAATTTATTGTTATTGAATAAAATATAATAAAAAATAAAATAAAAATAATAAAATAAATAATAAATAATAATAAATAATAATAATAATATGAGTCACTGTATACTGAGAATGGAACAAAGCACATCTCTATAGCCTCCTGGAGTGATGCCTGTTTGGCACCTAGGTCTTCCAGTCTACTTCCCCATGTAACAAGGGAATTGTCTTTCAGGTGTCCTATACAGTGCAATTTGCTACCTGTGTGGGTAGCCAGACAGCCTCCATAAGAGATAAAAGTTTAAAGTTATATTTAATCATGGTTTTTCCTGTTAGAATTCTTTTCTTTCTATATGGCAGCATTAACATGATAGACTAGAAAAGTATTTTTAGAGACAATGTAAATATTGACTTATCTTTACCTAACTCTAAAACTTGAGTTAAAGTTAAAAGTTCCATCTTTTGAGCTGATGTATTGGGAAAAGGCTCAGCTTCTACTGTCTTCTGAAGGCTAACTATTGCTTATCTTATCCTCAAGTTCCTTTGTTTATATAGCTGCTTCCATTTGTAAGCCTTTTTACATTGGGTTTATTAGGTGTTGACTTTTTAAACTGAGACCACTAGGATAAGCCTGCTCTATAACTTTTACACAGGAGTTAAATAATTTTTCATTTGTTTCAGGGAACAGGAGCAAAGTTGACAGATTTAACATGTGGCAAACTTTGAGGACAATCTCTGATGATCCTAATAAGAGAGCTTCACATTTCAATAGTTATTCCCCAGTTAATCATTTATGTCCTTTGATTTTGAGGACTTTTTGAATTTGACAGGTCTTCACCTCATCTTCCAACACAGTTGTAGCAACTATAGCTCCTAGACATCCTGGTTATCTACAAGCTACAGAGTCTAACTATTTGGAGAAGTAGACTATAGGTCTGAGAATGTCCCCTCACTTTTGCCTGAGGATGTCCAATGCCACATCTTGCCTTTCTGCCACATATAGGGCAAAAGTTTTTCCTAAGTCAGTGATTCCCAAGGTTGGGACTGATAGCAATAACTCCTTTACCTTTACAAAGCTAATTGTTAAAGGTTTAGGTCATCTTTTGTTTGGGGGCATTTTTGTCAACATTGGATTACTATAGGAGTTTTTTTTTTAGAAAGGGGTCCTGAGTAACTGATTAAGGCAGAGGATGAAGCCCCCATATCTACAAGAAAACTAATTTTTTTCCTGACATGTCAAGAGTTACCTGAGGCACCTCAATGGTTACCTGTAGTTGCCTAAGGTCTTACTAGGAAATGTTAGGAAGTTTTAGTCCTCAGGGGCCACCATCATTGGAGCTGAAGGCCTGTCGTCCCTTCCTAGGGTATGACATCTCCCTTTCAGTGGTTTTCCTCTTTGCAGAGGTGGCAAAGCCCTTGTTGCTTAGGATCTTGTTGACAGGAGCTATTTTTCAGGGTCCTGGTTTCCCTCAGTGGTGACTGATATTGGCCCCCTTAGAATCCTCTTTCTCCAGCCTGGGATTTCTCTGAGGGTGGTGGTTGTTGTTAGGTGCCATGGAGTGAGGTCCAGCTCATAGTGGCCCTCAAAGAGTTTGCAGTGGCTGATTGTTTTGTGATTGCTTTGGGAGTGGATTGCGATGGCCCTCTCCCATTTCTTTGTTGCTGGGGATCAAACCCTGGGCCTCAGAGAGTACAGTGTGGCACTTTACCAACTGAGCTAAACTCCAGCCTACTCTGGGTGAAGACTATCATTTGGGCTTGTTCTTGTGCCTAGAATCATTTCCCCTGGGCCTCTTGGACTGCCTCTATTTTATCCATGATATTGAAAACCCCAAAAGCAAAATTTTAAAGTTAATTTAAGGGTGTCTGGGGTCTCATTGTCTGCTTTTACCACAGCACATTAAAATTTGATATTAGAAAAATCCTTTAAATAACCTTTTAAACTATATTTAACTTAATTACGTGTGTGTGTGTGTGTGTGTGTGTGTGTGTGTGTGTGTACACTATCTTTTACAAATTTCATCTTCCACAAACCTTGTTTTGCCTTTACCTGTCCACTTTCATTTTGGAACAATCCTTTCCTTTTAGGACAAAACCTTATTTTACCTTGCAAAATCTTTTCTCATCCAAAAGCATTTTTTGTCTTTAATTTTTAACCAGAAACATATCTCCACATCTATAACTTTTAATATCTCTTTCTTACTTGGTGGCCCTTATCAGCATTATTTATTTCTTTACAAAATTATTAAATTTAGAAAATGATTTTTTCTTCTTAATAAAATAACATAACTCTTCATATTTTATTAAAATCCCAAGAAGCAGTATTTGAAACATAGAAAACATAGACACTGTACCTTAAACATCTAGCAGTTATAAATATAAACACCGGCAAAACATATTAATATTCCTGTAGATATCTCTATTTTTCTCTCATCAACAAATTTAACTTAATTTTTTGTTAAACCTATGTTTAAGTCCTATGAATTAAAAGGAATTTGGGGCTAATTTTTTATGGAAGAACTTATTTATCTACAAGCCAATTTGATGCCTCACAAACAACATACAAACATAAACACAAATAGACAATACATACATAAACACAGCACAACATAAAAAATAGAACATAACCCTAAAGAATTTGTTGCTTCCATTTACAAATATCATTTTGCAGTATTTCATAAGTTAGTCTATTGCTCTGGTTACTTCCTCCATAGCACTACGCAATCCTGAATCCCAAATTTGTACTTCCAAAAGTATGACTCTTAATAAAAACAAGGCAGAAAATTTATATCTCAAAGACAAAGAACTTAACCTAAATATCATAAAGGCTTTTAAAGAATACCCCCAGTGAAACCAAAAGTGTCAAAACGTAAGGCAAGCTGAGAGAGCAAAGACACAGCAGTTAAGAAAATTTACCAGCTATGCTTCAGCTCTCGGTTTCCCCATCTTGGCCACCAGGAAGATATCTGTAGCAGTGGGATATGCAGTATCCTGGGGAGTAACCCCACAGAGATCTCCACTCAGGTAAATCTGGGTCCTTGGGTCCATTGCAGAAAACAGTTTCAAGATGAGTCACTGTGAAATAAAGATAATGAGTTTATTAAGTAGAAATGAGAGATAGCACACGTTTAGATTTTAACATGGGTGTTGAGAAAGATGCTTAACCCTTTGACTACAAATTCGTTTCAAAATATATGACAACTATTATTTCTAGAAACTCCTCTGTATGATAAAAAAAGAACATGATTAACAAAAATAATTGGAATGCATAATATGAATAAAAACACCATGTAATTAGTGATGTGCATAATTTGAATGCAAAAAAATTCTTATAAGAAGAAATGTATAACTGGCTACATAAGAAAAGTTGGCATGCAATCACTATATCAAAAAATCCATTTGAAAATACAAAAACAACGGCAGGTAAGAAAAGCAATGTTAGGTACAAGAATAATATAGTTTATGTGTGATAAGGTATAAAACAACACTTACACACAGATAGCTTTTGTTCTTGTCTCAATTTTACTTTTTGAACATCTAGTGCATCTACTTCTTGTGATTCCTTCGAAAGGGAGATGATCACCCACACTGATCCTGAGTTTTGCAATGTTTGAAGGCCTGCCTCTGCCTCTCTTTCATTTTACTTTACTGTTCTGTTTAACTGTGGCAATCATTTTCTCTGCCAGTGGAACTACAAATTGAAGCAAATTTTGTCTTGTTTCTAGATGCTTCATTGTCTAGGATCCATGCGTTTACAACAGCTACCATCAATAGTTTGTAAAATATCTTGTCCAACACTTTCTTGATCTTTTGTCAAATTCATACACACTTTTTGACATATGTGTCCCCATGGTAGTCAAAGGGTTAAGGAAAGATTGATGGTATTCATACAAAACATGGGCATGGGCTTCTCCAGAGATGTTGTTGTTAGGTGCCATGGAGTCAGTATCGGACTCATAGCGATCCTAAGTACAACAGGCGAAACATTATTGTCAGTGCTTCTCTGCTGTTCATAGGGTTTTCAATGGCAGATTGATTTTGGGAAGTGGGTCGCTGGGTCCTTCTCCCAAGCCTACAGTATCTGGTGTTCCCAGGAGGTCTCCCATCCAAGTACTAACCAGGCCGACCCTGCTTAGCTTCTGAGATCTGAAGGGATCAGACACCACAGGGCTATGGCTGCAGGCTCTCCAGAGATAGAGTTGCTTAATTATGCTTTTCATGCAAGATTTTAAAGTATTACCATTTAGTAATTATGAAGTTGTGACTTGTCAATCGACAAGAATTTTACTCCATCAATAATATTCAAGTGTACCTGTTAGGGACAATATGGCAAGGGAAAAGTGAATTAGTTCTAAAAGCCAAGTCACAAGAGAGCTTAACACCTAATAACAGAACCTAACACAATACTGAAAATGTATTAATAATTTTTTATCCTGAAATAATACATGCAGAAAGTTTTCTAAAACTATTATTACATTTGACCTGAAGTCCAGGAACTATCTTTTAAAAATAGTGTGCTTTCAGCAAGTCTCTAAGAACTACGTGGAACTCAACTAAATCAGGTGTAATTCTGATCTGTTACATGCACTTCAGAGGAAATATGTCATTTTTTAGATACAAACATATTGACCTTTACCTCAGGGACAGAGCTGAAATTTTTTAAGTAATATCAATGAAGTTCCTGTATTTTAGAAGTGAAAGAAGCTGTTTAAGCCATAAAATAATCAAAGAGTTTATCTTATTTCATTCTTATAGGAGTAAAACCCTCTGGCAAGCTGTAACTATGTTAATTTTCAAACTTTCAAGTCCCTTCTCAAACCACAAAGCCAGCAAACTAAAGGTAAACCAAAGGGGCTGTTTGGTAAAGACAGAAATGAACTATGTCTTTTGAAGTGTTTCCAGGGAAATGTGTTTGGAATATTTAACTCCCACGTGAGTTGCAAAGGTTATTCATTCACAAGTGAGATAAATTCATAGCTGTCAAATTGTCTAGATTCTCTGTGTGATCACTAGGGCTTCAAATCATTTATTTTTTTTCCAGCAAAAGTTCAATATTTTCACAGCTCCAAATTTGATCGTACTTTATAATTTGGAAATAAAGAATTGCTTCTCTTCCTTACCTGCTCACTGAAGCAATAAAAGTCTATGAGTATATTAAAGTGGTTTTTCTCTTTTGTTGTATTTTTTTCTTTTAGTAAAGCCAAATGTTTCTAAATTAGATGTTTTTCCCAGTGAACTAAGTGGATATAATTAACAAAGTGATTTCACTGAACAAATGGGAAACCTATTACAAATATAAATTTTTATAGTGTTGTATATTCAGATATATTTTCTGAAATAATTATAGACTAAATTGCTTAAAAGTCCCCAAAATAAGTCTTGCCTTTTTTACCACTCTTTTAAGAACTCTATAAACTGATAAAACTTGAGTTAGCAGTTAAGAGAAAAGAATCCTCAAGAAAGGGAACAAAGATAAATGAGAAGTAATGAAACAGAGGGTAAAAAGAAAGCCTGGTCCCTCAACCTTGTTGTTGCTGTTGTTAGGCACCATCGAGTCAGGTCTGATTTATAGTGAACCTATGCACAACAGAATGAAACACTCCCGATTCTGTGCCAGGTACACAATCTTATTTATGTTTAAGCCCATTGTTGCAGACACTGTGTCAATCCATGTAGTTGAGAGTTTTCTTTTTTTTTTCATTGACCTGCCACTCTCCCAAACATGATGTCCTTCTCCAGGGATTGGTCCCTCCTGACAACATTGCCAAAATAAGTAACACACAGTCAGCCATCCTTGCTTCCAAGGAGCACTCTGATTGCACTTCTTCTAAGACAAATCTGTTGGCCTTTAACCTACTGCCCATTAGAAGCATGTTTTCAACACTTCATTGTAAAACACTAGAGGAAGAGTCCCTTATGTCTAATTCAGACTAAAACTAATGGAGTTCAAGATGGCTACACAAATGATAAAAACAAGGAGGAATGATTATGGAAGAAAAACCTAAATAAGCCTTGTAGCTTCACTTTTTCTTGGTCAACATAAAAATCACTAAATTTGGACATTACACATCTGAATAATGCATTTTTAGTCTCCCACTGGCTTTCCTTCCCCTATGTGTCTGTCAGCTTGTTTGCTGTGGGAGCTTGCATTTTGCTGTGATACTGAAAGCTATGTCACTGGTATTTCAGATACCAGTAGGGCCACCCATGGTGGACAGCTTTCAGCTGAGCTTCCAAACTAAGACCCACTAGGGAGAAAGACTCCGCAGCCTTCCCGAAAGAATTAGCCATTGAAAACTCTATGAAGAGCAAAGAAGCACTGTCAAATAAAGTGCTGGAAAATGAGCCTCTAGGCAGGAAGGCATTCAAGAAAAGACTGGAGAAGAGTTGCCTCCTCAAAGTAGAGTTAACCTTAATGCCAGGAATGGAGTAAAGTCTCTGAGACTTCCTTTTGTTGATGTGGCACAACTCAATATGAGAAGAAACGTAGAGGCTGTAACTTTGAGCTCAAACATAAAATGATTTTGTGCATGACACAGTGTTGGGCAATGTTTTGTTCTGCTGTCCATAGGGTCACTATGAGTCAGACCTGACTCAACAGCACCTAATAACAACAAGATTTCCTATGACATGTGGGATCCTCTTTACTGAGCCTTCAGATATCTGATGGGTGACATATGGGAGAAAAAGTTTGCCGTCTATGTCTCCCTACGAAGTCAACCTCCTTTGCTGTCTTAACACCTTGGTCAGACTCTACTCCACTCTGCACATAGACATGTTGATCATTTGAGAGATGTTTTGTGTAAGACTGTAATATAGGGTTAACTTGGCCTGTTGCCCACAGGAACAGGTTTGTGTTTCTTCTACCCACTCCTGTGCTTTCTTGCCACTCAAGCCCCTACCATCTCTCAGGCTTGTTATAAACCCCAGACCAAACCATGAGTCCAGGGTGTTTATGGAAGGTGATGATGCCATCAACAGGAGAGGCTCAGCAGTTCCTGACTCAAGCACTGAAAGTCCTTCTGCTCTATCAGGGGCCAGAACAATTATGCAAGTTGACGATGCCAAGTGTACCTTGGCAGTTCTTGAGCAAAACTGATCATCTCCAGCCCACCAAGTACAAGGCAAGAAGAAGGAAAACATCTTTTGAAACTGGGCCATGACTTATGGACTATTACCAAACTTTAGCCCAAAAGAATGATTAAATAAAAGTTTGCTTCTCTGCTTGATGAATGAAACAGTCTGATCACCTCTTTGGTCAATTAGCCCCCTTCAGCTCTGGAGCTGAACCCCACTTGCACCACCTCCCAATTAAAGCTTTGCCTTTCTTGTTCAAAATACGTAGCTTGGTCTCATTTCTATTACTTCCATGCCACAAGATCCCATCACCCAGCACCAGTAATGCTTAACCTAACACTTCAGAGGAGGCAGAAATGAGCTATTGGCTACTGGCACAACTAACTGTGGATTGGTTTCAGCTAGAAATATAAAGGAAAGATGACTTTAGGCAGTAGTGTCCAACCTGACCTCTTCTGCTCTGAGAAGGAATCAAAGACCTCAGGGTGCTCTCAATCCATGTCATAAAGCCACAGCGCATAGGTATACATGTTGATGGGAAAGCAACCCAAAGAAAGAGGTTTACAGGTACTGTGTAGTCTGAAGACTATACTTTCAGGGATCACTAGTTCATAAATACTTGGAAAGTCTAAAGTTAGATATTTCTGACTCTAATGAAAAGAGAGGATATTGTTATACACACATTCTTTTTGATGACCTACTAAGTAGAATGCAAAGTTAGAAGTGATCCAATCATGATGCCAGGTTCTTCTTCATAAAGTCCAGATTCTCAGATTATTTGCTTGAAATAGAGATTGAAGAGGTATGGTGAAAGGAAACAGCACTGACACATACCACTCCTGACTTTAAACTAGGCAGTGTTTCCTTGTTTGGTTTGAATGACTGCCTCCTGGTCCATTTACAGATTCCTCATTAGTACAATTGGGTGCTCTGAAATTCACATTCTTCATGATGCTATCCATAATTTGTTATGATACACACAGTCAATGCCTTATAAAATACAAATAGACTTTTTTTTGACACTCTCTGCTTTCAGCAATCAGCAATGAAGTCCCTGTTTCCATGCCCTCCTCTGAATCTGGCTTGATTTTCTGATGGTTCCTGGTTATATACTGCTGCACTAGTTTTGGAGTGATCTTTAGTAATATTTTGCTTGTAATATCATTTGATAGTTTCCACATTTGGTTGGATCCCCAGTCTTGGGAATAGGCACAAATATGGATCTCTTCCTATCAGCTGGCCAGGTAGCTGTTTTCCAAATCTCTTGGCATAAACAAGTTAGCTCCTCTAGTGCTGCATCTGTTTGTTGAAACATCTCTATTGATATTCCATCAATTCCTGGCACTTTTTGTTTCACTAATTCCTTCAAGGTAGCTTCTACTTAATTCTTCAGTACCTTGGGTTCCTGATCATATGAAACTTCTTGAAATGGTGTGTCATTCACCAATTCTTTTTGGTATAAGTACTCTGTATTCTTTCCATTTTCTTTTGATACTTCCTGAGTCATTTAATATCTTCCCTGTAGAATCCTTTATTATTGCCACTGGAGGCTTAAATTTTTACTTTCTGAAAGTGAAGAGGATTTGAAACACTTCCTGAGGAAGATCAAAGAACACAGCCTTCAGTGTGGATTGTGCCTCAACATCAAGAAATCAAAAATCCTTTCAATTGGGTCAGTACATACCTTCATGACAAATGGAAAAAAGATTGAGGTTCTCCAAGATTTTGCTTTACTTGGTTCTACAATCAACACCCACAGAAACAGCAGTCAAGAAACCAAAAGACACATTGCATTGGGAAAAGCTGTTGCAAAAGACCTCTTTAAAGTGTTGAAAAGTAAAGGTGCTACATTAAAGACAAAGGTACACCTGATTCATGCCATTGTATTTTCAGTGGTGTCATATGATTGTGAAAGCTAGACACTGAATAAAGGAGACAGGAGAAGAATTGAGGCTTTTAAGTTATAGTGCTGGAAACAAATATTGAAAATACAATGGGTTGCCAAAAGAACCAACAGATCTGTCCTAGAAGTGCTGCTCAAGGATGGCTAGACTGCATCTTACATATTTTGGACATGTCAAGGGAACCAGTCCCTGAAGAAGGACATCATGTTTGGGAGAGCAGTGGGTCAACAACAAAAATGAAGACCCTCAAGCAGATGGATTGACACAGTGTCTACAACAATGGGTTTAAACATAAAAAAAATCATGTGTCTAGCACAGAATTAGGGAGTGTTTCATTCTATTGTACATAGGGTAGCTATGTGTTGGACCCTACCCAATGGCACCTAACAAAACTACAATTCTAGTATTGATATGTGGATAAAGAAGGCAGATTTTATAGCAAAAGAAAAATATTAGAAGGTTATAATAGATATAAATGATACTGATCTGGAGAGGTGGTATGTCATGCAAATGAGAAGGAAGAGATGAATAGCTAGAGTTTATCAAGTATTTACTAAATGTCAGACACACTGCTGCATGCCATAGGATGCACGCATGTGAAAATGGAGACTTAAGACTGATGAAAGGTAACAGGTAAGGTCAAGTCTAAGATCACTTTATGAGCAATGACATATTCTGAATAAAAGAGGGATATCTTCTTTAAAGAATGATGGAAATTTTATCCAGATAAATCTAGCATTAAGATAGAAATTCAGTTATAAATTCAGGTCATATTCAATTTTCTGTCACATATATAAGAGGTTTCATTCCATAAAACAATTTTTGCAAAGGTTTTAAAAAATGAAATATTTTTTAACACTGGCCAAGTTTAGTTCAGGTGTCTCACACTTCACTGGTACGTATTCTTTTTAATTGTTTATAAATCACAGGATATTTTAATGGTCTGAGGAAAATGACTTTTTAAGAGATTCTATTGTGGATTACCTTGTAAACTGAAAGACCTATTTGTGATATGTCATTACTTATAATCAGAAATAAAAGCTTTACAATATGAAGGAACATCTGTAGAGTCTCATGTTTTTGTTCAAAAAACTGAATTGAATATGAATCCAAAGGGAAAAAACATAAGAAAGAAATATGAGGAACTGAAGTCTGGTTGATTTAATAGCCCAAGGTAAGTAGAGATAGTACTTTTATTTAAAGACAAGACTTCTAGATTGTTGCTTTTAATTTGTAGTTCGAGAATATTATATTTTTAAAAGCCAATTAACTTTAATTTTTAAGGGAAATGAAGTGATAGTCACTGGATTCAATTTTAACATATAGTTATAAAAAAATATTTCAGCCACCCAAATAGAACTAAGAAACACCCAAACTGGGCCCAGTGTAAGATGCAACAGACTTGAAGAGTGAAAATGAACAACGATTTCTTACTAAAGGAATATGAGCAATGACATAAGAAGAGAATAGATATTTCTTTACAATGAATATCAAGAAAAAGAAAAAATCTTGAGAAAAATTATTGATCACTGCAATAAAAATTCAAAGTTAGCATTTTTTCTCCAACCTAAATGTACATTTTATAATTTGATGTGCTAAAGATCTGAGGTTTATCTGAATGTTTTTCAAGCTAAGAGGCTGGTTAAGCACCTGGGCTTAGCAGTCAAGTTTCCTAAGTAAGGATCTCAACTCAGCTACTAACTAGCCATGCACCTTTTTAACCGCCTTAAGTCCCAACTCCTTCTCGAAAAACAGGATATAAAGTATATCTACCTCATAGGTTGAAACAGATAATGCATAGAAGGTTCTATGGGTGTTGATTATAGAACCAAGTAAAGTAAAATCTTGAACAATCTCAATCTTTTCTCCATTTATCATGAAGTTGTGTACTGACCCAGTTGCAAGGATTTTTTTTTTCTTAATGTTGAGGTGCAATTCATATTGAAGGCTGTGTTCTTTGATCTTCATCAGTAAATGTTTCAAATCCTCTTCAGCAAGCAGAGTTGTATCTTCAGCATAACATAAATTGTTAATGAGTTTTCTTCCAGTCATGAGGGCACCTAACAGCAACAAATAGCATAGAACTACTTAGTGCAGAAATGGTCCAACAAAAAGTATTCAATTAATATGCTCTATTATCATTATTATATAAAAAATTAATTAATCTCTAGTTTCCTATGAAATTGCCTTTCAGTAGCAAATTTGCTCCTTCTTATTGACCTTTCACTTAATTTGACACACCCCATCTGCTTCCATAAAATGATTTGAAGGAGGTTACAATTAAAGAGATGCATTCAATACTTTTGGAAAAATATTAATAGAAAAATTTAACTTACAATGTAGGAAATAGAAATTAATACGGTTACAATAGTCAAATATTCTCTTTGCTTTCTGGCTGCAAGAGAAGGAACTGAAAATGTTAAATTGTGCTGATCATATTTTTAATGCAGTTTTCAGGATGAGTGATAAAAAATGATAACCTGTTTGGATAGCACTTTCTAAAATATTCCTCCCTATCAAGTTAAATTTGTTCTTCACAAAAGTCCTGTGGGTCTATTGACCAGCTATGATACCTAATACATATAAGGAAATTAAGGCCCCAAAAGAAATAGAGCTGAGACTTGAACTCAAGTTTGGTAAGAAAATGCACACAGAAAAAATGTACTTATCTCCAAGTTCCCTGCAAGTAAACACAAAAATTGTAGGTGAGGTAGAGGCCAGGGGCCATGCTTCTTGTTATCTGATAAAATATTTAATAAAAGGAAGCATGTCTTGGGTTAATAGCACAAGATTTTACTTTCTACTAAAACAAGAGAAATTAGTAATATGGCTATGTATTCAAGGGGCTTTCAACCACAAAGTGAACTGTGATTTTAGGAGAAATCTTAAGCAAAATGCAGACATGCTCTGTATGTGACTCTTTATTATATAGCCGGAGGGAGTAATTTTAAATTGGCTTTGTGAAGAAATTATTTTTAAACAGCAGATGTTTAGAGTAATACTTTCAAAGTAAACAGTATTTTTTAAAGATAGAGTTATTGAGAGCCTACCATGTGCCAATATCTATGCTGGGTAGTGAGATACACAGATGCAAGTTATCATTTCTGTCCTCAAGTTCTAACAGTCAGGTGGAGAAATTGAACTGAGAAGAAACACTCTTTAGGTGATAAGGTTTTGCGCAAAGCTGGCAGCAGTAATGAATGACAGACCAGTTAAATGTGCAAGAGGACCTCAAGAAGTCAGAGACCTGAAATCAGAAGATTTTTGCCAGGTGGATAAGAACAGAGAACGGGCATGACCAAGAACAGGAAAACATGGAGTGCAAAACAATTACAAGGGGTCCCAGGCACTAATTCGCTCAGTGTTCCTGGAAGTTTCATGAGAGAGGAGGGATTGTAAGAGAGAGATTGAAACAACATATAATAGTTAGATGGGGCTATTTATGCCCTGCCAAGAATGTCATGTTTACCCCCTGAGTAAAAGAAGCCACTGGTATCTTTTGAGCAAGGTCTGATTAGGACAGGAACAAGGGCCCTAAAACATTTACCAATGAAGATCAAAGATCATAGCCTTCAATACAGGTTGCAACTAAACATCAACAAAACAAAAATCCTTACGACTGGGTCAGTATGCAACTTCACAATAGATGGAGGAAAAACTGAGGTTTTCCAAGATTTTTCTTTGCTTGGCTCTATAATCAACATCTGTGGAAGCAGCAGTCAAGAAATCAAAAGACGCATTGCTCTAGGAAAAGCTGTGGCAAAAGATCTCTTTAGAGTATTGAAAGGTAAAGATGTCACATTGAAGAGGAAGCTGCGCCTGACTCATGCCATGGTATTTTCATTCGCATCATATGCTTGTGAAAGCTGGACATTGAACAAGGGAGACAGGAAAAGAATTGATGCTTTTGAATTATGGTGCTGGAGACGAATATTGAATATACCATGGACTCCCAAAAGAACCAACAGATCTGTCCTAGAAGAAGTGCAACAAGAATGCTCCTTGGAAGCAAGAATGGCTAGACTGTGTCTTACATATTTCAGACACGTAGTTAGGAGAGATTAATCCCTGAAGAAAGACATCATGATCGTGTGCCTGGCACAGAATTGAGAAGTGCTTCGATCTGCTGTACATAGGGTCGCTAAGAGTCAGACTTGACTTGACGGCACCTAACAACAACAACTATATGGCCAGTTTGCCAGATGACCAATTTGTTAAGTTTTCTAAATTTTACCAATTTGTCAAAATCATTTTCCTTATATTTGTTTACAAAATGTACAAAACTTTGTAAATTACTAACTGGCTTCTTTTCATTTTGACTTGATAGCTGCATTTTCAAAAATGAGCACCTTCCATCTAGTGCAGGTATATATACACAGAATAGGAGCTGGGACAAAAACTACGTCTCTGCCAGGGAAAAAATGGAAAATGTGCCCACATCAAAAAGTTTCCTGAGGAGTGGAGGTGGGAAGTGTAGGCTTGAGGGGGGACATGAGGGAGAGATAAAGGGGCAGACAAAGAGGAGACTGTGGAACTGAAAAAGAACACTGTGAAGAAGTTGGAAAAATGAGATCAGAGGACAAGTCTGGAATCAGAAAGAAGAAAGAATGGGGGAGAGAGGGCAGGGATAAAGGAAAGACAAAGAGCCACCGCACCGGCCCCCAGGACCTACAGTCTATACCAGACAACTGATGTAAACAACTTTGGGACAAAGGGAATATTTGGCAAATCAAACATTTAAAAATTTTATTTCTAGCTAATTCACCTTTGACTAATTGATTTTATTTTTTTCAAATGGTCAGGTTCCAATATAGAATTCTTAAGAAGAGATTTCTAGGACCATAGAGGGAAAGGGAATGTAAGATCAAAGGAGGTTTCTTTTACCCCAAATGAAAACTTTGAATAAATTTGCAGGTGAAGAGAAATAGTTAATAACTAAACAAACTAAAAAGAGAAAGGATATTTTCATGGTCAGGTGGTCCACTTACTATTGTTACACAACAAACTTTCCTCAAACCTCGTGGCTTAGTAACTGTTGACATTTATTTTGTTCACAAATGTGTAATTTGTCCCGGGCTTGTCAGGGGCAGCTTATCCCTGCTCCACTTAGGGCCAGCGGGAGGGGCTCAAAGTCTAGAGCTGAAATCAACTGAAGTCTTACTCACTTACTCACAGGTCTAGCAGTTACTGCTGACTCTTGCTTCAGGGTCTCAGTCCTTGTCCCTCCAGCCTTCTCCTTATGACCACTCTACATGGGCTGGTTTGGGCATCCCCACAGCATGGTAGAGGAGTCAAAGGACAACCATCTTAAATGAAAGAACCAGGCAGAAGCTGAATGCCAACTTTTCTAACCTAGCTACAAGTAGCCACATGATGTCACCTCTGCTGTATTCGCAGCACCACCTTAATTCAACAAAGGGGGACATGTTTGTTGTTGTTGTTGTTAGGTGCCATTGAGTCATGTGCAATTCATAGCGACCCTCATAGGGTTTTCAATGGCTGGTTGTTTCATGATTGCCTCGAGAGTGGATTGCCATGTCCTTCTCCCAAAAGAGAGACATAGATCCCTTCTTTATTGGAAGGACCTCAATATCAGGTAATAAGAAGAATAAAATGATTTGGGATACTCACATACAAACACACACACACACACACACACACACACACACACACACACAAAACCCAGAATGTTTCAAAGTCTAAAACTTTTGGAACACTGATAGGACATCAGAAGTAGAAAACTCCACATTTGACCTCACATAAAGGATCATGGTCAAATGCAGACATGTGTTTTTTAATTATCTAAATTGGCTCAAGGCTATGTGTATAAGGTATATATGAAGAGTAAATAAAATTAGAGTTTCCATTTTGACCCCATGCCCAAGATATCTAATTATGTATATGGAAAAAATCCAAATCCAAAAAATCCAAAATCCAAAACACTTCTGTCCCAAGAGGCTCAGATAACGGATATTGAATCTTTGGCCATCTTTAAAAAATACAGTGAACCCTCTGAGCTCACTGAGATGGCATAAAAACAAAATTAGCTACAGGGATCAGAGATGAAAACCCTTGTGTAGACAAGAGGATAATTTCTCTGTTAAGGAGTCACCAGGCCAGTCATACAGTTGATTTGTGAACTAATTTAGGGAGAACAAGGAGAACCAAATAAAGCTATGGGAACAAATGTGGGCTCTTTTCCACCTTCCAGCTAAGTTTCAGATGATATCTTGGTCCTGCAGTTTCCCTCTTTCATCTTAAAGTCCAGTGCAGGGAATGGTAATATGTTGCATTTTGATGGAAGTTTTATTCACACATTAAAAATGTATGAACATGAAGTCTTACTTTATATACTATAATCATTAGCAGATACAAAAGGAGACCTAGAATATGTATTTGGAGATTGTAATTTTCAACATACATACACTCTTCTTAGAAAAACTAAGAAATGGAATTAAAAGGAGCAGATACCGCAATAGAGAGTCAAATCAATTCCACTCTGCCCTAGGCTTTCTCCACTGTCAGTTATCACTATTTGTTGTATTTTCCAAGGTATAAAGAGCTTGCCACAATTTTCCAAAGAGAAAGGGGAGCCATCCTTAAACAACTGCATATTTAATAATGCTTAATACCACTAAAGTAATGTCAGAATTTATAAATTGCTCACAAGTATTAACACTGATCTCATTTTCTTTTTGTTTAATATCTATTGTTCTCCCCTTACCAATTATAAGGAATGTTTTCTGGGTTTAATCATTTCTGGAACATCTCATTTATTTTAGAGATATTAGAGTTAATATCTATTTATTTTTTATCCGTGGGTCCAAAAAAATATTAAATACTGAAAAAAATGTAGATAGTCTAAGAAGAAATATTATTTTTCATATCCAATAAACTTGGAGAGAGTTAAGAACAGCCTTTTTTAACTTGTTGGAGAAGGGTTAGGCCAGAAGCTGTGTTAATGGGTCAATTGTTGAACTTTTTGGAAAAGTTTTAAAGCACAGAGGTTGAGAGGTTGACCTTCTGGAAGCCATATAGATCTGCTGGCAGAATATCTGAGGAGAATGTGAATGTTAGAAGGGGAATTATGAATGGTGACAAGCAAAGCACTTAGAGAAAGTTCTACAGCTTGATGAAATATATGGCTACTAGAACACCTAGGAAAATTTTATATATGATTTTTTTTCAATCCTGAGAGGAAAGTTTATTATATGTCAAAGACTAGCAAAATCTTTATACCATGTACAAATCTGCTATGACTCTGTCAACTCCTTTTTCCTCCTGTTATGCCAGAAAAAAATTATCTCTTCTGCTAACAATGGCTAATCCCTCTGTGTGAGCTCCAAATCCTTTCCCTTCTCATTTTATTAGAATTTATTCTCCAATTAATCAAATTCCTATATCTTCGATTTCTCCATGTAGACCAAATCATTCTTCCTAGAACATCAGTGCATTCAAATCCTCTCATACCTTTGAAAACATCATTCTTGTTTCACTTTAACTTCCCAACTTTCCCTCCTAATTGTAACACATTTGCTCTACTCCCTACTGTCAAGCTTCTTGAAAAACTTGCCTCCAAGCCCTATATCTAGATTCTCATCTCCTCTATACTTCAAACTTCCAGATGGTGTTTCCATTGTTTCAATCACAGTGAAATTAATTTACCAGAGACCAGCAACCTCCATGTTGCAAATCTTTTGGCACTCTTCTAACTTTCTCCTTCTTGAACTTTCACCAGCAACCAACATAACTGGCACTTGATCCTCTTTGATACATGGCCACCAGGTCTTCTTGGTGTATTTGGCCAGCTGCTCCTACTCTTCTGATCTCCAAAAGTTAAAGTTCTTCAATGCAATACATTCCCTTTCAGATGATTAAGAGTTCTAGTATCAGCATTATATCAACAACTTCTAAAACATCCATCTCCAGCTTAGATCTCTCTGTAAGCCCAAAACTCATATAGCTGTGGGGGGAGGACAAGCCAATTTGGATCCCGGTGCGAAATGTTCAGAGAGCAAAGGACGCCGAGGGTAGTAACACCAAAAAAGGAGACAAGGACTTGGACAGTGAGCCACAAACTTCCGAATGCCCAGGGAACCATCATGGAAGAGGGGGCGCGAAGAATGTAAGGACTGATGGAGGGAGTGGCAAAACTGAGGACAGCTCAAACAACGAACCCAAAGGCAATAACGACAGCAGAAAAAACCACCAAATTGGGTGAAACCACTAAAAGAAAAAAGGGAGCAATGGCAAAAATGGAAAAGGGTCCCCTAACACTGTTAATAATGGTGCTCCATTGGGAGCATCTGCCATGCCAATGACAGCAGCTGCAGAGCCAACTATGGTAAAAGAGGTAAATGTAACAGAGGTAAAAAAAATGCCACAAATAATAGCTATGTGTGCTGGGCATACGTATCCAACCCCCCGCTCAACAGGGTGGTTACTTGGGATGACGCACCGGTAACTGTTCATGCCAATGAAGTGCCATGGGTAGTGGGACCTTACAACCCAAGAGGCCCACTAAAGCCAGAGGAGGAGGTAAAAGTCCTCAGAAACTATAGTGTGGGAAGTGAAGGTATGCCTATATATATGGGGGAAAAGGAAAGGCACTCCTTGACAGTGGTCAATAAGATCTGGCCAATGTCAAGTGAGGAGAGATTGTATGTTCCATCATTTGGGTCAAGGAAAGCCAAAGAGGTGCCATGGATGCCAAAAGGCATGGATCAGAGCCCATATCAACAGAGTAATTACATAAAGAAAATGTGAGGGTGTTCATGGAAGTCCCTGAGAAAAAAAATGATGGAGTAGGAACACACAGGTTTAGCGAAAGGGCTCATAGAATTGGCACATGCATTGTTAAAAGTATGGTATGGACTACAAACTAATCCCACCTTCACTCCAGGTAATAGAAAAGGCACCTCCACAAGTACACCTGTGGAAGTTGATGGTCACAATTAGACCTCCTTGGGCAGTCAACACTTCAGACCCTGGTAAAAAGGCTAGAATGAAATTAAGAGCTTGTGTAAGACTCCTATATGTAATGTTAAGAGGGGAGACAAAATGGAACAAGATGGATGGGTCAATCTTTTGTAAACAATGTAAATTTTATACCTATGCAAAATACCTCTTTGAATATGGATTTTAAAAAAGAAAACATCTGTTTGTTATGTGTAAGAAAGGGAAATTGGGTACCAGTTTAGACAACTTCGACCATGGCAAGACTCACCAGCCTTGGCCTTGCTCGAGGGAATTGTTAAAAGACTTTTAAAATTGTTCTATTATATATGTCATGACTATTGCTATATGCCTTATGATTATAATTGTATGTATAGTCACCAGGCGAGTTCAAAATGTAAAATGTGATGTAAATGATCAGGACCTAAAACTCTATTTAATGGTACAATTATTCAGAGAACATGTCCACCAAATTAAAAAAAAAATTAAAAGAAAAAGAGGGATGTGTAGGGAAAAATTGGGAGGAAATTGGCAAAAACTCCCAAACTGGGAAAATGACATTTGAATATCTGGTTTGTAAGTTAGAAATCTAGGGGGAAATGAAAGTAACTTGGTTGCATGTTTGTACAAAACCCTTCCTGATTGGACAATTGAACTGAAAGCTGATTGGCTCAGCCCATTCCATGGACGAACTATATAAAGAGCTGCACTGCGGCAGCTCGACCTTTTAGGCCTTTTAGGCCTTTTGGCACTGCCTTTTTAGGCCTCTTTTGGCCCCCTTTTTGGCACAGCTTTTTAGGCCCTTTTAGGCTTTTTGGTGCCCCTTTCTGCACCTTCTCGCCTGTTCCTGCCCGGACCACCGATGAGGAAGCACCTCTCCCGCTGCTCTGCCCCGGACCTTGGGTGAGGAGAGAATGCTCTCCCGTCGCAATCCTCAACAAGGAAAAGAATCTGCTCTCTGTCTGATCACCAACAAAGCAATAGCTGTGTCCTCATGACCACCGAGATGACCAACACAGGTGTTTGCCCCTGGAAGGCAAAAGCGCCGGAGGCTTTTCCTTTCTCCCATCTCCTCCGGGGTCCCGAGGGCTGCAAGAGTCTGTGCCTCTCACCTGAGGGTCCCGAGTGAATTGTGTTTAGTATCTGTGTGCATGGCGGCACAGCCCCTCTGAACCTCCAAGCCGGATCAGGAGGGATGTGCCCCACATAGAGTCAATGACTTATTTGGCATTTCTACTCCAATTCTCAATTGTATGCCTCATAAACAATTAAATTAAATGCCCTCCCAACCAAAACTCTATACATCCCCACACTTCCTAAATGCTCTTCTCTTATTCTTTCCTATCTCAGGATATTGTGTCATGACACTATAATTCATCCAGTTTCTGTAAACAAACTTTTGATACCTCCTTCTTTTTCAAACCTACATCTAAGCTATAACCAAAGCTTGTCCATTCTAACTAAAAGCATATGTTAATCACTTCTCTGTTTTACAGCCTCTTCTGTAATTGAAAATAACCACAAAGAAATTTCCCATTTACTTTGAATTTCTTTGCAAGAAGTCTAGTTACTATTTAAAGCTACTTAAAATAATTAATGATGTAAACAAATGAATTTGATAGAACATACTGTCATTGAAATTTTGGTTATCACTGCTTTCTACATGGAGAATTGCTTTGTTTGGTTCTTCAAATTTTGAGACTAACTTTTTTAAAGAAAGACATATTTTTCATAAGACTTCAGAAATGTTCTACCAGAAATGATGAAATGATTTAAATTTTTAAAAGTTCTTTGCATGGCATTCCCAAAAAATAAATTTAGTTTTAAGTTCAAAAATGTCTGAATGGTCCTTCACTCTACACGGCATGAAAGTTATATACTATCCTTCACCTCCTGAAATGTTCTGCTAGGTAGAATTAAAAGTCATTTGCTCAGCCCAAACTAAAAGCCCTATTGGTCAAATTCAGTACACCACCACCACTTCCTCCATGAATGGCCAAGAAATTTTCAAAGAAGGAAACAAGAGACAGGAGAGAGAGAGAGAGGGGAGGGGGAGAGAGAGAGAGAGAGAGAAGTAAGGAGGAAGGAAGGAGGGAGGGAGGGAGGGAAAGAAAGAAAGAAAGAAAGAGAGAGAGAGAGAAAGGAAGGAAGGAAGGAAGGAAGGAAGAAAGAAAGAAAGAAAGAAAGAAAGAAAGAAAGAAAGGTTTTATCTAATTAGCTAACACTCAAAAACTAATAATTTCTAACAGCTTGTCAGTAAGGAATCTGAGAAACTGATTTGAACAGGAAAAGCTAAGTTCACTAACCAACTTCAGGCATTATGAAAAGAAAAAGAAAGGTTTCACTAATTTATTCAAGTCAAAAATTAAGGATGGTATTCTGTTTGCAAAGCACCATTGTGCTATGAACTGTGCAATCCAAGTTCATGGCATGATGTAGAAGGAATCTAACTGAATTTTCTCCATTGTATGTCCTTAATCATAAAGAGCTTCTGTGCTTTTGAGAGGAGAGGAATTTGGAATAACAAGAGCATGAAGACTTTTATTTTAAGGCTCCAGATGACTGAGTCATAGAAGCTTGTTGAAGGTATTTATTGAGCCTTTACCTAGGACAAAGGACTTTTTAGAATTAATAAGCTCTGAAAGACCCAACTTGTCAGACCCCCAGTGGCTCAGAAGATTGTACATCTTTGTGAATATGACAGGACATCTAAACACCCTGAACCTGAGACTGCAGGGGAACAAGGAGCATCCCTTATTTGTTCGAAGTGTGAGTATGCAGATTCCATGCGGACATGTGGACTGAGCAGATGGCAGCTGGGGATGGTGCTCACGTCCCATTTCTGAATATTCAGAGCTCAATATATTCAAATTTTTTGAAGAATTACAGAATTAATTGATGGAAATAACACTATAATTTTAGAAAGTACTCATATAGTTTAATGAATACAAATCATGCTAATGTCTGTGGCTGAATTTAGAAGTAAGATCCAGATATCTGAACTAGCAAAATTCTACTCTATGAAGAGAAAAGAATGATGTGTATTGTGTCCATCTAGATGATAAAGAATCCCTTGAAATTTAACTTAAGTGATATTTCAATCCACTTGGTTAATTTTTTTTTTTAAATATTTGGCTCTACCTTGCTCTGGAAATATATTTCTTACTGTATTGAATTCTACAGGTGTCCTGGCCAGATCACTTTGCCCAAGACAAGTGTACTCATCTCCTAACTGGTGTTGGTATTAACTACTAATGCCATGAAATTAAAATTTTTTACAAGTAACTGATCTCAGCCAAGCAAGTGCTGCCTAACTTGGGAGGTTGTGCAGCACCCCTACTCCTAAAGACAGATAATAGCCCATAATTCCTGGGGGAGAGGCAGTTTCAGGCTTGCTTCAGGGGGAAACTTGATGATTCAATTCATGCCTCACACAGTTCCCAATGGAATAGGCTAATGCTAGGCTAATCTTACTTCTTTTCCTCGAAGAAAGTAAATAATAACTGCCTCATATCTGTCTTGGACAATGCTTCTAGGAAATGTGAGCTAAAACAGTTGGTATTAAGAGTGGTCCTAAGAAGCAGACTCTAAGGTTAAGACTCTGGAATTGCCAGTCACCTAGATGAAGTCCCCATTGTTGGTGATCATCTCTGGCATGTTGTCAAAAAGTTACACCTGGGATTAAGTGGGACAGGATGTAAGCAAAAGGAGAAACAGTGGCTCATCCAACATTCCTAACATTAGAGAGAAGCAAAGGAAATAATAATTATAAGGGCTATGGAATTAGAGGACTATTGCCACAGCTTTTCTGAAGTAAAGAGCAGTATTAAAGCAATCAATCAACAATTCAAAGTAATGGGTAAAGGCCAGAGGACCACCTTAACAACATTTATGGGACAATCATCTTTCCTAGGCCTGCAGCCCTAGCCCTGTGGCATCTGATCCCATCAGATCTCTGAAGCTAAGCAGGGTCAGGCCTGATTAGTACTTGGATGGGAGACCGCCTGGAAACACCAGGTGCTATAGGCTTGGGAGATGGACCTGGCAACCCACTCCCAAAAATCAATCTGCCATTAAAAACCCTATGAACAGCAGAGAAGCACTGACAATAATGTTCCACCTGTTGTACACAGGGTCACTATGAGTCGTATACCTAATAACAACAACATCTTTCCTAGAGAGATGCCCCAATGTTATTTTTTTCAGTACTGAGGGAACCCAGTGCTTCGCACTTACATGCTTTGCAAGTGCAGTACCACTGAGTTGCACCCCCAGTCCATTTTTTTACTTTTTGGGACAGGGTTTCACTAAATTATGCAGATTGCCTCTGGTCTTGAATTTGCGATCCTCCTGCCTCTGCCACCCCAGTCGCTAGGATTACAGGTGTGCCCCACCATGCCCAGCTGAGATGCCCTGATGTTAAGCTAAATCCACCCACTGTATAAACTTTCTTAGACCATCTGGATAATCCACAGACTAATATACTGATCCACTATATTGATAACAAATCTTTGAACAACAAGTAACAAGTACTCTGGATGTCTTGTGAAACATATTCACACAGATAGGGAGAGACAAACACCACATGATTCAGAAATCTGACCCATTGATGAGGTTTGTAGGGGTTTGGTGATCTGAGGCATGACAGGACATTTCCTCCCTAAACTGAACAGAAAATTAGTGCTTTGCACCTCACACCTTAATAAAGATATACAATGTTTGAGTAGGCTTCATTAGAATTTGGAGAAGTAGCATATCCACACTTCAGATTAATGTTCTGATATAATTATGGGCATGATACAGAAGGGTGCTACTATTTGAATGGGCATCGAATCAAGAAAAGAGATACAGCCAATTCAGTCTGTGATATAAGCAGATTTATCACTTGGACCATATGACCCAATAAACTCCATGGTGCTGTAGAAATTTCTGCCAGGAAAAGATACTATGTGGTGTGTCTGCCTGTGTTACAATGTGCATTGCTGTGGCAAAATATCTGACTGAAACAACTTATAGGAAAAAAGATTTGTCGGAGGCTCTTGGTTCAGAATATTTCAGTCCACAGAGGAAGGGCAAGCATGGTGGTGGGGCAGACAGCAAGGGCTTTGGCAGGGGCCTTCACATCATGGTGATCAGGAAGCAGAGAAAGTTTACCAGACCCTGGGGGCTGGGTAAAACTTCCGAAGGCCTGCCCCCAGTGACCTACTTCAGTAATCTCAGTCCCAACTCCCAAAGTTCCACAGTCTCCCTGGATTGTGCCACCATTGGGGACCAAACATCCAAACACAGTGCACTTTAGGGGATGTCAGTCAGCTGACACATTGCTGTGGCAGAGAAACTGATTGAAACAAACTTATAGGAGGAAGGTCCATGGTTAGATGATTAATAGTGGTATGACAGGTGTGGTAGTGGCAGGCAGCAGGGATTATGGTAAAGAACTTTCTATCTTCACAATCAGGAAGCAAAGAGCAGAGAGAGTGACCAGAACTGCAGGTCCAGGTAAAAATCTTTGAAGTCCTTCCCCCAACCCCCAGTGACACTTCTGCTAAGATTGATCTTCCCAAAGTTCCATGACCTCCGTAAACAGAGCTACCATCTGGGGACACAACCTTTAGGGTACACTTTAGATTAAAATTGTAACAGTGGACAGTTAGACTCAAACCATAACACTGCCAAACCACAAAAGCAGGTTCATGTGAAGATTCTTGAGCATCTAAAGCACCTAACCATAACATATATGTAACTACATAGCTACAACTACCCCCAAATAAGCTGGATATGGCAAGTGTACCAAGTCATATGGTCCAATGAGGTGAGAAGCACCAGGCGCATGATCAGGCAAGTGCAGAGGGCAAAATTAAGCCACATAAGAAGATATACTTATGCCAATGTCACCCAACACTTGACAGTTATGCCACTTGCTCAGAGCCATCATCTCAAGGAGAGATCTCTATAAGAGCAAGCAGAGAAAGAAGTAACTTAGACTTGGTTCACAGATGAGTCAGCTCAGTGTATGGTTACCATTCCAAAATGGTTTGTGGCTACAACTACAAAGTGCCTCTGAAAGACAGTGGTGAAAGGAAGTCCTCCCAGTGGACAGAAATCCAAGTGTATACTTGATATTTTACTTTGTGTGGAAAAAGAGGTGGCCCAAGATTAAGATATACATAGACTCATGGGCAATGGTGAATGGCTTTGTTGGTTGAACACATGTGGAAGGAACAAGACTAAATACTTAGGACAAAGAGGTCTGGGGAAAACATGTTAGTGAAGTGAAGGGAATAGGCACAAAATGTGAAAACCTTTAAATCATACATTATTATACCCCAGAGAGTAATTACTGCAGCAGAGACACTAAATAACCAAGTGAAAAAAGTTAAACCTTAGCCAAACTCTTTTAGGCAGTCTAATGTTTAAGTGCAGGAACATAGTAGCCATGGTGGCAGTGATCTAGGCAATGCAAAGATTCTCTTTCAGCAAGGATTACCTAACATCTGTAGTTGCTGAATGTCTGATCTGTCAGCATCAGAGATTGAGTTAAGCTTCATGTATAGAGCTATCCTTTCAGGACATGTCATTCTGTCCCTTCCATTCTGTTGCACTCCCACAAACTAAATGCCTTTATGGTACAGATGCAAGATGTTTCAAAATATACCTGTTATCCCTATCACAAGGTTCCTGGTGTTTTAAAAGCAACTCTGTCACACATAAGATAGTGTCGATAAGTCAAACAGTAGAGTTCTTCAAAGAAACCTTATAGGCTAGGAGAGAACAAAGTGATAAAAGAGAAAAAATGTCCCGCCAACCAAGAACACTTTATTAGCAAAACTGCCCTTCAAAAAGAAAGGAGAGATAAGTATTTTCCCAGACAAACAGGAGCTGAGGAAGTTCATCACTACCAGATCTGTCTTACAAGAAATGCTAATGGGAGTTCTTTAAACTGAAAGAAAAGGATACTAATTGGAGCTAGGAACCATGGTACACTTATAATCTCAGTGACTAAGGAGTGTGAGGTAGGAAGATCTTGGGATCAAGACCAGAGGCAGTTTGCACAACTTACTGACACCCAGTCTCAAAATAAAATATAAAAATGGGCCTGGGAGTGCAGCTCAGTGATGAGGTCCTGGATTCAATAACCCAGTGCTGAAGAAAGAAGGAAGGGAGGAGGGGGAAAGAAAGGAGAAAGGGAAAAAAGAAGAGAAAGAAAAGAAAAGAAAAAGATACTTCTTGGTAACATGCAAACATATGAAAATTTAAAATTCAATGCTAAAATTAAATACACAGTCAAATTTAGAATACTAATACAGTAATAGTAGCATAGAAATTACTCATATCTTTACTATGATGACTGAAAGAAAAACAAAATAGCCACAATAATTTATTAAGAGATACACAATAGGAAAAGATGTAAATAATGACATTAAAAACATAAAATGAATAAGTGT
>VMDO01013605.1:0-57581 GCA_007922755.1 Pedetes capensis | reverse complement strand
TGGGCCTATTTTTGTGCCAGTACCAAGCTGTTTTTGCAACCACTGCCCTGTAGTATAGTTTGAAGTCAGGGATTGTGGTTCCACGTGCTTTAGATTTGTAGCTTAAAAGTGTTTTGGCTATACCTGGTCTTTTGTGGTTCCATATGAATTTTTGGATCATATTTCTATTGCTGTAAAGTCAGTCAGTGGAATTGTAATGGGTGTTGCATTAAATCTATAGATTGCTTTTGGCAGGATAGCCATTTTTACTATATTAATTCTCCCTATCCAGGAGCAGGGGAGGTCTTTCCATTTTTCAGTGTCCTCTGCTATTTCTTTCTTTAATGTGTTAAAATTTTCCTTGTAGAGACCTGAAGGGTCTTTGGTTAGATTGATTCCTAGGTATTTAATTTTCTGGTGGGCTATCATGAATGGTATTTTTCCTGAAATTTCCTTTTCTTCCTGTTTGGAATTGGTATAAAGAAAAGCTATTGATTTTTATGTGTTAATTTTGTAGTCTGTGACTTTGCTGAAAGAGTTAATTAGTTCTAGCAGTTTTCTGATTGAGGTTTTGGGGTCTTTCAGTTATAAGATCATATCATCTGCAAATAAGGATAATTTGACCTCTTCCTTGCCAATCTGTATCCCTTTGATTTCTTTCTCTTGTCTGATTGCCCTGGCCAGGACTTCACTTACTATGTTCTTACTATGTTCTTACTATGTTCACTTACTATGTACTAGAATAGGGGAGAGAGGACATCCTTGTCTTGTTCCAGATCTAAGAGGGAATGGTTGCAGTTTTTCTCCACTTGATATAATGTTGGCTGTAGGTTTGTCATAAATGGCTTTTATGAAATTAAGGTATTTGCCTGTTATACGTATCTTCTCCAGTGTTTTTATCATGAAAAGGTGTTGGACTTTGTCGGAGGCCTTTTCAGCATCAATTGAGATGATCATGTGGTTTTTGTTTGCCAGTTTCTTGGTATGCTGGATTAAATTAATTGATTTCCATATGTTAAACCAGCCTTGCATTTGTGGTATGAATCCCACTTGGTCATGGTGAATAATCTTTTTCATATACTGCTGTATTCTCTTTGCCAGAATTTTATTAAATATTTTTGCTTCTAGATTTATAAGGGAGATGGGTCTGTAATTCTCTATCTTAGATGAATCTTTTCCTGGTTTAGGTATCCCGGTCATGGTAGCTTCACAGAATGAATTTGGGAATATTCCCTCCTTTTCTATTTTTTGGAATAATTTGAGGAAGACAGGTATTATATCTTCTTTAAAAGTTTGGTAAAATTCTGTTGTGAATCCATCAGGACCTGGGCTCTTCTTTGTTGGGAGATTTTTAATTTCATTTTCTATTTTGGTATATGTAATGGGCTTAAGTCAGTTACGTCTTCTGGGGTTAGCTTTGGTAGGTCATACATGTTAATAAATTTGTCCATTTCTTCTGCATTTCCATAGTTTTGGGAATACAGTCTCTCATAGTAATCCCTGACAATTTATTGTATTTCATTGAAGTCGGTGGTTATGGACCCGTTGTCTTTCATAATCAGTAGTATGTTAGATTTTTCCTTTTTCTTTTTGATGAGGTTATCCAGAGGGGTGTCTATTTTATTAATCTTTTCAAAGAACCAGCTCTTAATCTTATTAATTTTTTGAATTATCTCTTTGGATTCTAATTGAGATATTTCTCCCATTATTTTTGTAATTTCCTTTTGGGTTTTCCTTTTAGGATTGATTCTTTGTTGGAGTTCTAGTGTCTTAAGATGTGTCATTAGGTCATTTATCTGACTCTTCTTTCTTTTATTTGATAAAGGCACTTAATGCTATAAACTTCCCTCTTAAAACTGCCTTTGCTGTATCCCATATGTTTTGGTATGTTGTGTTTTCATCATCATTTGATTGTAGGAATTTTTTAAATTCCAATTTGATTTCATCAACAATCCATTGGTCATTCAGCAGTGTATTATTCAGTCTCCATGAGTTTGTGAAGTTTCTGGAATTATTCATGCTCTTGAGCTCCAATTTTATCCCATTATGGTCTGATGAGGAACAGGGGATAATTTCTACTTTTTTGTATTTGTTGAGGGAATTCTTATGGACTAGCATAAGATCTATCTTAGAAAATGCACCATGTCAAGGTGAAAAGAATGTGTATGCCTCATCATGTGGATGAAATATTCTGTATATATCTGTGAGATCCAACTGGTTTAGGGTGGAGATTAGATTTGATGTTTCTCTGTTGATTTTTCTTTTTCATGACCTTTCTTTTGATAAAAGTGAGGTATTGAAGTCTCCCATTATTATTGATTCTGGTCAATAAAGTTCTTTAAATTCCAAAAGTTTTGTCTTATAAAGCTAGGTGCCCCTATGTTTGGGCCATAAATATTAAGGATTATTATTGATTCTTGACCTATTGTTCCTTGTATTAAAATGTTATGTCCTCATTTGTCTCTTCTAATTAGTTTTGCAATGAAATTTAATCTATCTGAAATTAGAATCGCAACACCTGCTTTCTTTTGTTACCCCCCTGCTAGGTATATATTTTTCCATCCCTTAACTCTCAGTTTATTCCAATCTTTGTGAGTTAGATGAGTTTCTTGAATACCACATATTGATGCTTTGTGTTTTTTCATCCAATTTTCCAACCTCTGCCTCTTAATTGGCGAGTTAAGACCATTTACACTAATAGTGATTATTGAGTAGCATTTATTGTTGTATACCCAATCATTACCTGTTACTGATTTATGAATCGTGTTTGCTTTGGTCCTTTCTTGGGTTGCACTCATTTCAGCTAACCAGTTCTTTGTTTTCCTTTATAGGGTTGTCTTAACTCTCCTGGTTGTGATAGTTGATTTTCAATCCTCTCCAGTCCTGGTTTGGTGGTTGCATATCGTTTAAAAGCATCAATGTCATTAAATGTCTTGTACTCCTCATCTATTTTCAAAGGTAATTTTGCTGGATATATTAGTCATGGCTGGAGATTTTTTTTTTTTTAGGATTTGAATTACGTGTGTCCATTCCTTTCTAGCTTTCAATGTTGATATGGAGAAGATTGCAGTAATTTTAATAGGTTTTGCTTTATAAGTAATAAGGGGTTTCTGTCTTGCTGCTTGCAGTATAGCTTCCCTTTTCTCTAATGACAGCATGTGAGCAATGATGTGTCTTGAGGATGATCTACTTAAGTCAGCCTTCAAAGGGGTCTTGAATGTCTCAGTGGTGTATATATCCATTTCCTGTGTATATATTATTTCCTGTACTCTTTGGGAAGTTTTCCTTGAGCATATCATTTACTAGATTTTGAAGGCCTCCAGTGGATCTTTCTTCTCCTTTAGGGATGCCCTGTATACTTATGTTTCATTTTTTCATTCTATCTTAGTTCTCCTGGAAATCTTTTTTTAATACCTTCATCATTGATTCCATTTCTGACTGTTTGTATTTAAGTTCATTTACGGCATCCTTGGAATAGGAAATCCTCAGCTCCGATTCATCCAGTCTCAATAAAAAGGATTCTTTAGCTGTGTTCAATTCAGATAACTTGGATTGAATATCAAGCAGAGTCATTTGGTTTTTCCTTATCATTTCTACCTGGGATGCCAGAACTGATTCCAAGTGAGCGACCTTCCTTTCGAGGATCTCCAGGGTGCTTGTGGTGTTGTTTTAATTTCTCTTAGAGTGTTTATAACCATGACTCTGAATTCTGAATAAGAAATCTCTAAGAATTGAGAGTCCTTGGAGTTATTTGTTGGGGGGCTTTGAACTGTGGATCCTTCAGATCCATCCTGCCCCTTTGTGTTTTTTGTAGGTTCACTTTGTTTACCCATATGGTCTGGGAAATAGAATTTGTCTCTCCTGAGTGTGTAGAACTTCTCCCTCTGTTATTCCTTTGAGATCGTGTGGTGCTGAATCTCTGGTGCTTATTTGAGCTTATAAGCTGGGTATATTTTGGCTTTTTGGTCTGTGTGGTTCTCTCTTTAGTCCCATCAGCCCACCTCCAAAGGGGCTAGGGGCTAGGGAGGGGATGGATTTTATTTCTCTTCTGTGGGGTGAGAAAGGGGGGGGATTTGGTGACAGAAGAGGGGGAAAGAGGAGGTAGACGACAGAGGCTAATAGAAATTACTGTCAAAATTAAAATTAAGGTTAAGACTTAAGCGTAAAATAATTAAAACAAAGACATATATATATATATATAGCTTAAGAAAAGGTGTAGGGAGATATTGGCCCAGCATGAGCTAAGGCAATGCCTGCATAAATGGCTACGTGACAGACTGACCATAACAGAGAGCTCTGCTACCTGTGGAGTAAGAAATCAGCACATCAAGAGGCCTTGGTTCCCTCGTTGTCTCTTTAGGATTACTCTGTTTTTGCAATGCTAACTAAGTTGATTGTTAACTTTTTGACTGAAGTTACCTTGTGAGCTGTCTCTTGTATCTCCCTGAGTTACTATATAAACAAGAGTTTAGAGAATAAAGTGGAGCTCAAGACCATCAGTCTTGGCCTTTTCGTCTCCTTCATCCTCGGCTCTCCCCTTCACCCGCCTGGGCTCCGACAAAAAGGAGGAGAATAGAAAAAGGGAAGACACTAAAAGAAGAAAGAAAAATAGAAAGGAAATAAAAACTCACACATACATGCTCACACACTTATATGAAAACACAGGAGCCAGGTGTGGTGGTGTGCACCTGCAATCCCAGTGGCTTCGGGGGTGGAGGCAGGAGTATGGCAAGCCAGAGATCTGAGGCAGTCTGTGCAACCCAGTGAGACCCTGTCTCAAAAAGTAAAAAATTTGTGCTGGGGATGCAGCGCGGTGGTCCAGGGTCTACAAAGCAAGTAGGCACAAGACCCTGGGTTCAAACCCCCATACAAAAAAAAAAAAGCCCTTGTATGTTCTTGCAGGTGGAATCTGAACTGTGGTCACCCAGTTCCACCGGGTGAAGTCAATACTGTGGGAAGCAGAGCTCCATACAGAACTCAGGGTGGCAGTGTTTTCACACAATCCACAGAAGCAGTCTGGCTTCGTGTATAGAGCTTTTGCCAGTTGAGTAGATATGGCGGACCACCCCACAGTGTCCTGGGTTTAAGTGGGACACTGAGTGACCAAAGAGACTGTTCCATGAAATATTCTGTGTCTATCGTTTGAGAGGCAGTGGAACCTGTGGGGTCCTCCCTGGAGTTCTCCCTGTCCCACATAGCTTGGGCGCTAATTCCCCAAATCAGAGATTTCTGGCCCAAAGCCTATAGCATGGAGGGAATATGGCTGCTATCATGGATTTTTTTATTGCAGGGCTCTCCACCCACGTGGGAGACCACTTGGGAGAACCATATCCTCTTGTGGGCGGGATGATATCCAACGGCCCCAGAGGGAATCTGCAGCAGGTCTGTCCATGTGGTTCAGTCACCTCCACAGACTCCAGCCTACTCCACAGTGCAGTGGGATGACTTAGGATCACCTCTGGTGTGTCTGGGATCTGGGTGTATGTGTGCTTGTATGTCTGTGGAGATTGTGTCTGCACAACTGTCCTGCCACAACAGGAGGGAGGGAGCCACGTCTCAGCTCTGGATGCGTACTGGTGGCACCAGTTTCCCAGTTCCCTCTGCGATCACTCCCTGTACCTCGAGTATCCACTCTCGTGGATTTGATCCCTATTTTCTTGCATGAGGGTCCTATAACAGCCCAGCCTCTCAGGCTGCAGGACATGTGTGGCTATGGATGGTGATTCTGTGTGCCACCCCAAACTGACTCACTGGAAACTTGTAGTTTGTGTCCCGTGGGCAGGGTGACAGTGTGTTGTCAAGGTTGCACTCTGTGTTGGGTCTGTCCCCCGTGGGTGTGTGCGCAAAGTCCCCTCTGAGTCTCTAGGATTCTATCTGCTGTCTGCGTGATAACAAATGGCGAAATGGCGGTACACCTACTGTCCTCTGTGTAGCACCTCCGAAGCCAAATCCTCGATTTCAGTGTTTGTCCAACTTTATCCTCTATCTCCCAATCTAAACTCTCACTGTTTCTATCTATTCAATGTGAGTTCCAAACCCCTAATCAAGGCTTCCCTCTACTCTGGGACAGAAGACGTGTGTTATCTGTCCGCCATCTTGCCCCCTCCATAAGATGGAATCTTTAGTGCAGTTTTGATTTACTTCATTTCTCTGATGGCTAAGGATGTTGATCATTTAAAAAATATCCTTATTGGTCATTTGCATGTTTGTTTGGAGAACTCTGTTCAATTCATTTGCCTCTTTATTGACTGGATTATTTGTTATTTTAGTATACAATTTTTTGAGTATTTTATATATTAAAGATATTAATTCCCTGTCAGATGTATCATTGGCAATGATGTTCTCCCATTCTGTAGTTTCTCTCTATTAATTGTTTCATTTGCTATGCAGAAGCTTTTTAATTTCATGCAATTCCCTTTGTCAATTCTTACTAAAATTTCCTGGACTTTTTGGAGTCCTTTTTAGGAAGTTCTTGCCTGTGACAATATCTTGAAGTGTTTTCCCTATGTTTTCCTCTAATAGTTTCAATGTTTCTGGTCTCATATTTCATATTAAGGTCTTTTTGATCCATTTTGAGTTGATTTTTGTACAGAGTGAGAGATAGTATCTAATTTTAGTTTGTTGAGCAGGCTGTCTTTATTCCAATGTATGTTATTGGCACCCACATTGAAAACTAGGTGGCTAGAGCTCTGTGTGTTTCTTTCTGGGTCCTCTGTTCTATTGCATTGGAGTATCATGTCTGTTTTGTGCCAATATTATGCTTTTTTGTTATTATGGCTCTGTAATAATTTAATGTCAGTATTTTTGTGATGTCTTCTGCATTGCTCTTTCTGCTAAGGATTGTGGGTTCTTTTGTGCTTCTATAGTAATTTTAGGATTTTTTTCTCTTTCTATGAACAATTGACATTTTGGTGGGGATAACATTCAATCTGTAGATCACTTTTGGAAGTATGGACATTTTTACCATATGGATTCCACCAATCTATGAGTAAGGATGACCCTTCCATCTTCTAGTGTCTTCTTAAATGTTTTTCTTTAGTATTTTGAAGTTTTTATTGTAGTGTGTGTTATTTCTGCTCCTTAGTAAAGTTTATTCCCAGGTATTTTATTATTTTTTGAGATTGTTGTGAATGAATTTTTTTCTTGATTTCTTTCTCAGCATGTTCATTATTGTTATACAGCAATGGTATTGATTTTTGAATGTTGATTTTATATGCTGCTACTTTGCCAAAAGTATTTAGTACATCTAAGAATTTTCTGATCGAGTCTTTAGAGTCTTTTAAGTATAGGGTCAAACTATCTGCACACAGGGATAATTTGCCTTCTCTGTTCCCCTTTTCTATCCTTTTTATTTATTTTTCTTACCCTGTTGATGTGGCTAAGTCTTTAATCACTATATTGAATGAAAGTGGACAGACTAGATACTTTTGTCTCTATCCTGAGTTTAGAGGAAATGCTTTCAGTTTTTCCCATTTAATATAATGTTGGCTACAGATTTATCATATATAGCCTTTATTATGTTGAGTTATGTTCCTTCTATTCCTTTTTTCTTCAGGGTTTTTATCATGTAGGGATCTTAAATTTTGCCGGGTATATTTTCTGTTCTATTGATATGATCATGTAATTTGTCACTGATTCTATTTATATGCTATATTGCATTTACCCATTAGGATATGTTGAACCATTTTTATATCCCTGGGATGAAACCAACTTGATCACAGTGTGTTGTCTTTTTAATATATTGTTGGATTCAGTTTGCAACTATTTTATTGAGAATTTTTGTGACTAGTTCATCAGGGCAATTGGTTAATAATTTTCTATTTTTATTGTGTCCTTATCTGGTTTTGGTATCAGGATTATACTGGCTTCATGGAATGAGATTGGAAATATTTCTTCTCTTTCTATTTTATGAAATAGTTTGAAAAGCATAAGTGTTAATTCCTTAAAGACTTGGTAGAATTTGGCTGTAAATGGATCAGGTTCTGGACTTTGTTGGTGACTTTTTATTAATATTTAAGTTTCATTGTTTATTATAGACATACTTAAGTTATTTATATTTACTTGATTTAATTTTGTTAGGGAATATGTGTTATGGAATTTATCCATTGATTCTAAATTTTTCATGTTTTTGGAATATAAGTTTTCAAAATATTCTCTAATGATCATCTGGATTTTATTGGTATGTCATAATGACCTCATTTTCATCTCTAATTTTATTAATTTGGATCTTCTCTCTCTTTCTTTTGGTTAGTTTGGTCAAGGGTTTGGTGATCTTTTTTTATCTTTTCAAAGAACCAACTTTTAAATTTCATTTATTCTTTGTATTGTTCTTTTAGTCTCCATTTCATTAATTTCTACACTGATTTTATTTCTTTCTGCCTATTAGTTTTTGCCTGCAGCCTTAGATCTGGAAATTTAAGCAGGGTTGGATATCTTGTATTTGTATCTGTCTTTCTTATGCTGCTGTGTATGGAATTCCTTTAACTTTCTCCTGTAGTGCTGGCCTAGTGGTTGTAAATTGATTTAGTTTGTGCTTATCTTGGAAGATCTTTATTTCTTCATCAATTTGAAAAGATAACTTTGCTGCATATACTAATCTTGCTTGAAAATTATTTCCTTCCAGGGCTTGAAATATGTCATGTATGCTTTCCTGGTTTTTATGTTTACGGCTGAGAGACTTGAACTAATTCTAATGGATTCAACTTTGAAAGTGAGTTAGTATTTTTCTCTTGCAACTTTAAAAATTATTTCTTTGCTTTGCAGTCTTAGCATTTTAGCTATAATGTGATGTGGAAAGATCATTTTCTGGTCAGGTCTTGTTGGGATTCTAAATGCCTATTGTGTTTTTGTGCCCATTTCCTCCCCTTGCTTTGGGAAGTTTTCCACTATTATTTCATTGAATAGCTTTTCTATGCCATTAGTTTTAATATCAGCTCCTACTCTTACCCCACAGATTCTTAGATTTAGTATTTTCATTATGTCCTACAGTTTTTGAAAGTTGTGATCATGCTTACTTTTTTCTTCACTGATGTCTGAGTTTGGTAGTTCATCAACATTGTCTTCAATCCCTGATACTGTTTCTCCTCTTTGATGTACTCTATTGGTATTTATTTCTACTGTGTTTTTTACTTGATTATTGAGCTTTTAATTTCCAAAGTTTCAATTTTTTTTGTTATCCAAATTTCCATGCTCATTTTCTCATGTAATTCCTGAAATGACTTTTTCAATTTATTCATTTTCTTATTTGTATTCTCTCTGAGGTTTTTAATAATTTTTATGATTATACTGTTGAATTCTTTGTCCATCATATCAACCATTTCAGTACCTTTGGCTTCAATTATTGGGGAAGTCAGGAAAAAACAAGAAACAAAACAAACAAATGAAATGGCCACCATGGCATATGACTATAATCCCTGCAATTTAGGAATCCGAGGCAGGAGGGTTGAAAGTTCAGGGCTAGAGGCAGCCTGCACAACTTAGCAATAAACTGTCTTAAAATAAAAATAAAAAATGATCTGAGGGTACAGCTCATTTGTGTAGCCTTTGGCTCGCATTTGTGTAGCCAGGAGTTCAACCATGGTATTCAAAATAAAATTTAAAAAATGAATAAAGAGCATAGTATTACTTCAGTGGTAGTAAGTGCCTCAAGGGGCTGGGATTTAGCTCAGTTGGTAGAGCACCATTCTGCAGTCTATGAAGTTCTGGGGTCAATTCCCAGCACTGAAAACATGGGAGAAGGACATGGCAATGCCCTCTAAATGCAATCCATCAAAAACTATCAGCCATTGAAAACCTTATGAGGGTTGCTATGAGTCAGACATGACTAGACAGCACCTAACAACAACAACAACAGCAGCAAGTGCTCCAAGATAAAGAATAGGAGAGATGTGGATCTGTTTTCATTTTTCTGCAAGCAGATATCCAAGTTTCCCAGCACCGTTTGTTGAAAAGTCTATCATTTCTCCAATTTGCCTTCTTTGTCCCTTTGTCGAAAATCAGATGGCTGTAGATGTGTTGGTGTATCTCTGAGTACTCGATTCTGTTCTGCTGGTCTTCAGGCCTTTTTTTGTGTCAGTGTCAAGCTGTTTTTGCTACTATAGCCCTGTTGTATAGCTTAAAGTCAAGAATTGTGCTCTCATCTGGACTACTTTTGCAGCTTAAGAGTGTTTTAACTGTAGGTGGTCTTTTCTGTTTCCATATGAATTTTTGGATAATTTTTTCTATTTCTGTAAAGTCTGTTGTTGGACTTTTAATGGGGATTGCATTAGTCTATAGATTGCATTTGGTAGGATAGCCATTTTTACAATATTGGTTCTCCCAATCCATGAGCAGGGGAGGTCCTTCCACATTTTAATGTCCTGTGCTACTCCTTTCTTTAATGTTTTGAAATTTTCCTTGTAGAGATCTGTAGGATCTTTGGTTAGATTGATTCCAAGGTATTTAGGTTTCTGGTGAGCTATTGTGAAAAGGGTTATAGCTTTAATTTCCTTCTCTTCCTGCTCACAGTTGGTATAAAGCAAGGCTACTGATTTTTGAGTGATAATTTTGTATCCTGCCATTTTGCTAAAGGAGTTAATTAGGTATAAAAGTTTTGTAGAGAAGATTTTGGTGTTCTTTAGGTAAAGTATCATGTCATCCACAAATAAGGATAATTTGACCACTTCTTTGCCTATCTGAATCCCTTTGATTTCTTTCTCTAGTCTGATTGCCCTAGCTAGGATTTCAATCACAAAGTTAAATAGAATAAGAAAGAGTGGACATCTTTGTCTGTTCCAGATCTTAGAGGAAATGGTTTCAATTTTTCTCCATTTAATATGATGTTAGCTGTAGGTCTGTCATAAATGGCCTTTATGTTGTTAAGGTATTTTCCTGTTATGCCTACCTTCTCCAGGGTTTTTATCATGAAAAGGTATTGCACTTTGTCAAAGGCCTTCTCAGCATTGATTGAGATGATCATGTGATTTTTGTTTGCAAGCCTCTTGGTATTTCAAATTACATTAATTGATTTTCATATGTTGAACCAGCCTTTCATCTGTGAAATAAATCCCACTTGGTCATTGTGAACAATCTTTTTCACATGTTGCTGAATTTTTTTGCCAGGATTTTTGTTAAGAATGTTTGCATCTATGTTTATTAGGGAAATAGGTCTATAATTTTCTATCTGGTTTAGAATCAAGGTGATGATAGCTTTGTAGAATGAGTTTGAGAGTGCTCCCTCCTTTTCTACTTTTTGAAATAATTTGAGGAAAACTGGTATTAATTCTCTTTGAAAGTTTGGTTGAATTCTGCTGTGAACCCATCAGGACCTGGGGTCTTCTTTGTTGGGATATTTTTATTACCTTTTATATTTCAGCATATGTAATGGGTTTGTTTAGGTCACTTACGTCTTCCAGGGTTAATTTTAGTAAATCATATCCCTAGTCATTAGGGAAAGGTAAATCAACACAACTCTGAGATTCCACCTTAACTCCAGTAAGAATGGACTAGATCAATAAAACAAATAACAATAAATGCTGGTGAGGTTGTGGAGAAAAGGGGACTCACACTGCTGGTGGGGTTGTAAATTGGTTTAATTGCTTTGGAAATCAATATGGAGGTATGTCAGAAAACTACAAATAGAGCTACCATATGACCCAGTTATACCATTACTGGAAATATACCCAAAAGGTGATGAGTCATCATACCACAGAGACACCTGCATCTCCATATTCAATTCAGCACTTTTCACAATAGCAACAATATGAAATCAACCAAATGCCCATCAACAGAAGAATGGATAAAAAAATTATGGTACATATACACAATGGAATACTACTCAGCAATTTATAAAATGAAATAATGTCCTTTGCAGCAAAATGGATGAAATTGGAGAACATCATCTTAATTGAACAAACACAAGCCCCAAAAGAGAAATACCATATGTTCTCGCTCATGTGTGGGAGCTGAATCAAACTTAAAGGAAGGAAAAACTCCTATACATAAATTGGAACATAATAAAAAGCTCAATTAAACAGTGTAGAAGGGACAATTTAAGGAGCATTAAAAGGGAGAGAGAGATCTAGAAGAGGGAAGTGACGATGATGGGAGAAGACAGGAGGGGGAGCAGGGTCAATGAGGAGGGATAAAAGGGAGAGAGGTCAACCTCAATGTATACAGCACAACTTATATGGTGGAAAAGAAGAGAGAGAAGATAGAAAGAAAACTATAAGAATAGCTAAAATAAAATAATAATAATAATAATAATAATAATAATAATACCAAAGGCTGGCAATAATGTAAATGGACTAGATCACTCTTCTAATACTGCTGAGAATGTAAAAAGGTAGATCACTATAGAAAAAAGCTTGGACTTAAATCAAAATTGGCATGCACATATATAGATAAATATTCTCACAAAAAGACATGCAAGTAGAAAGGAGATCATTGGTAGGGAGGTGGGGATAGGGGAAGAGGGGCATGAGAGGGCAAGGGGGAAGTTATGTGAGCAATGTACAAAGAAATGTGTATGTGGAAATGTCATAATGAAATCCATGTCATAATGAAACTCAAGTTGTACATTAAAAATTTCAATAAAAAATAAATAAAAAGAGAGTATGATTAAGAAGGACTGGGATTTAGCTCAGTTGGTAGAGCACCACTCTGCAGTCTCTGAGGTCCCAACTTCGATTCCCAGCACTGCAAAAATGGGAGAAGGACATGGCAACCCACTCCATGGCAATCCTGAAACAATCTGCCATTGAAAACCCTATGAGGGTTGCTATGAGTCAGACACGACTCGACGGCCCCTAACAGCAACAACAACAATGATTAAGAAATAAATAAAAGTTAAAGTAAATTAATTAATTAGAATAAGGAAATAATTACAGAGCTAGCAATACAATAAAAACTGGTTCTTTCAAAAAATAAACTGCATAAAATTTGGCAAACAAAAATAGGAGAGAAAAATGGCTATGGTTTACCTAGTAAGGATGTTTCTTGAGGAATTTGCTCTGAGAAATTAATATCAGAGCTGACATCTGAAAGACAAATATGAGCCAGCCATGTATAGATCTGAGGGTAGAAAATTAGAGGGTAATAGCACTGAAAGTACAAATTCCCAAGGATATTCTATGAATGGTAAAAAGCTCAAGTAACAGCATAGGAAACACAGAGAAAAAGCTGGAAGATGAAATTAGAGGTTAGTTAGGGAACAGTTCATATAGACCCTTATAGGTCCTGGTGAGAGGCTCATATTTTTATTCAAAATATGTTATGAGATATTTGGAGTATTGTAGGTTCTAGAAACAGGGAAGATTATGTTTAATACTATAATATTTATATTTAAACACACAGGCATGCACACATACATGCATGCACACACTTGGCTCATGTGGAGAGTTGATTTGAGGGGTGGCAGGAGTGAAGACTGAAGAATATATGAACACCAGAGTGAAAGTATGGGATCTTGCTGCAGTTGTAAATGCAAAACTGGGTGGCAAATCAATCATCTTAAGGAAAAGGAGAAAGAGCAAAGAGAGAAAAGTTGTTGGCAGGAATACATTTTGGAGTCAAAACAGGCAATGCATGATGATGAGTTGGATGTTCGTATTGGTAGTTGAGGGAGGATTAGTCAAATGTATGAAAAGGCTAGCTCCACCCCTTGTGATGGGAGCTTGATGGTTCGTTGGTATGTGTAAGGTACCTTCCACTGTGTCTCTGAGGGTTTCCAAAACACAGGGCCCAGACCCTGACTTTAATCACTGCTGAGAGTACAACCTTGGCAGTAGTTGTCAGGGAAACTGCTGAGGTTTAAGGACCTCAACAGTCCGTTGAGGGATGGCTGGAGTCTTGAAGATTATATGCAAAATCATGAAGGTCGAGCAGAATACAACCTGAAAATTTCTAAGAGACAATGAGGAGAACTGTATGCATAGATCAAGGGTTAGTATAAGGGAATAGTGAAAGAGACATGTGGAAAAGAACCTTGGGTTCATTTTGTGGAAAACCCTGAATGTTATACCAGGGTCTGCATTTTATGGATTTGTAGAACTAAAAACATTTTCTGAGAAAACATGGTGTTATATCATGCCAGAGGGATTGATCTAGCAATGTTTACATAATGGCTTGGATGGTGAAAAAGCCTTAAAGGCAGGGAGACTATGTAAACACCATCCAGACGGGATGATTCATCCATTAATGCATTCACCTGTTTAGTTAAAAATTTCATTGACTGTCTGCTGTATACTAAAAAACCATGGCCACTAGGACTTTATTCTTATCTAAAAGCTGTTATTTAAGTATATAACACCAAAGATAGGTTGAGATACAAATCTCTTATACCACACTTATGCACACACGCGCGCGTGCGCACGCACGCACACACACACACACAAGCTTGCTTTTACTATGGTAATTGTGTCACAATGTGATTCATAGATATAGGGTATGTTGTGCACATGAAATTGATTGTTTTCAAGGGATAGATTTGTAAATGCTTTTAATACTTTCCTATAAAATAATTACATAGTTTCTATGTTGTTGTTGTTAGGTGTTCTTGAGTCGTGTCTGACTCATACCAACCCTTATAGGGTTTTCAATGGCTGATTGTTTCAGGATTGCCTTGGGAATGGATTGCCACGTCCTTCTCCCATTTTTGTGGTGCTGGGAATCAAACTTGGGACCTCAGAGACTGCAAAGCGGCATTCTACCAACTGAGCTAAATCCTAGCCCATATTTTCTATACCCACAAATAAATATTTTGTAGGGCACTCTACTGAACATTATTTAAAAGACTTAAACAAAGCAGTTTAAATGAAACTATTTTATAATATTAGTATATTGCATCCCATATACTTTAAATATAGTTATATTTTACTCATGGATACTAATTTTACATATAAACATAAATTTTTATAATACTAAAAATGCTACTTACTGTTGTATGACTGCACTAAGTTCTTTTGAACTTATGTGTGTGAAAAAGTATTAAATTAATATGCTAGTCTTTTTCTTATTTTAGATTACATAATATATGGTATGGATTTTTGTGAGATGGATCTTTGAGCAGTAATAAATTAAGTCTTAGCCCAACTATATTTGCCAATGAGTAAATGAGAACTAGAAGGAACATAGTAAAAGGAATATTAAGGACATATTCTAGATATTCGAAAGCAAGGTGGAAAATCCCTAATATTTTTAGCTGGAACAGAAAGAGGCCAGAAACTGTGGGAAAATTAACAAAATTATACCATATTATATGCTATATTATATAATATACAATGCATATATGATTTTGAGTACATATGATATTTAAGATGTACATTGTTGTTGTTGTTAGGTGCCGTCAAGTCGGTATCCAACTCATAGCGACCCTCATAGGGTTTTCAATGGCTGACTGTTTTGGGATTGCCTTGGGAGTGGATTGCCAGGCCCTTCTCCCATTTTTGCGGTGCTGGGAATCGAACTCTGGGAGCTCAGAGACTGCAGCACAGCACTCTACCAACTGAGCTACATCCCAGCCCAAGATGTACATATATATTATATATTATGGTTGGTTGGTTGGTAGTTGCTGTCAAGTCAGGTCCGACTGGTAGCAACCCTCATAGGGTTTTCAATGACTGATTGTCTCGTGATGGCTTTGGGAGTGGATTGCCACATCCTTCTCCCGTATACTATATATTATAGATCATATATAATATAGTCCTAGGAAGGAGAATGAAAGTTATCCCTAGCCTTTGCACTGTACACCATCATGACATGTTTTTGTACACTGTCATTGGGAAGCTGGCTCTACCTTTCCATTGCTTCCTAAGATATTTAAATTTGTGATTAGGGAACTCTTTCTTTGATCATATGCCTAATTTTATGTAAATATCAATGCCAAAAATGCTTGAATATCATCTATAAATAGCATATCCAGGAATTTTTGGGAATTTCATTTATAGGCAAATGTAATTCTACTCTAGAATGTCATCATATAATACGGGAAAGAAAATCACATATATTTCTGTAAACCCAAACATCAGTATTTGTATAAGGGAAAAATTTGCCAGTCAATTCTTAATGTTGATTATTTTGTCATGAACTTTATTCATAGTCTCTGGTTATTTTATACCTTTGCTTTGACACTATTATAGCCAAATACCCATTATATTGTTCTTTATTTCCCCCTGAGTTAGAAAACAACTCTAGGGTTTAATTACTCACATGAGATAGGTAAAATTTTCAGAGATGAAAAACCTTTGATTAGTTCATTATGCAGACTTGAACACAATTACACCTACAATACATGAAGATAATGCTAAATTTATTCTCAAAAAGTATTTCCTTCATTGTGTTTTTGAAATTTATAACCCATTTTGAAAGTAATAGTTATTTTAGGGAATATGCTGAGAGTATCACATTTTCTTCCTTTTTTCCTTCCTTCCCTCCCTCCCTCCCTCCCTTTCTTTCTTTCTTTCTTTCTTTCTTTCTTTCTTTCTTTCTTTTCATTCTTACTTCCCATTTTGGTACTAGGGTATTGATCCCAGGGCCTCATGCTTTGCAAGCACACTACCACTGAACTGTACCCCTAGCACACCATCTTTATATTTTTTAGTTTGAGACAGAATCTTGCTAAGTTGTGCAGGCTGCCACTGGCCTTGAACTCATTATCCTTCTTCCTCAGTCTCCTGAGTTGCTAGAATTATAGGCATGCATCATTGTGGCTAGTTTAATATCACATTTTCTACTAAATAACTTTAGAAATTTTCTTTAAAAATGGAAGATGCTCTTATATTTCTTCACTAGGAATAACTTAATAACACTTTAGTGAATCACTGAATAAAATCTCAGATGTTTGCATTAGAACAAGTAAAAATGCACTATCAAAATTCTTTAAAAAGCATATTGGTTTCAAAAGGGAAAAAAGAGCATAGTTAATCAGGATTTAGCATGACTTTAAAGTTCATTCAGCAAGCAATTACTTCTGTTTCACTGAAAGCCAGCAGGCTGTATTTTAAGTCAGTTTCCAGGTGAGACAAAGCAAATGCCTCTGATGTCTTGTTATGTGTTTTTAAATATAGAGTAAGTTAATCAGCCAAAATCAGCACAGTTGATCACTACAAGATGCATGAGGTTAAGAACTAATTAAATTACTTTTAAATAAACTTAACGGAAGCTCTTGGAGTCATGTTCCACAGTCAATTAATAAAGCTTAATTTAGTCCCATCTATAGTCATACCACCCTGGTGTCCTATCCCACCTGATCTCGAAGCAAAGCAGGGTCAGGCCTGGCTAGTACTTGAATAGGAGACTGCCTGGGAATACCAAGGGCTGTAGGCTTGGGAGAAGGATCTGACAGCCCAGTCCCAAAACAAATCGACGTTGAAAACCCTATAAATGGCAGAGAACCACCGACATAGTGCTGTATATGACACAGTCAGGTAGTGTTTTGTTCTATTGTACATAGGGTTGCTATGTAGTCAGACTTGACTCCAGTGCACCTAACAACAACAATAATTTAGTCCCATCTCTTGAAAGAGATATTAGAATGTAACCGTATACTTGTTTTTACAAGATGGTTAAGATTTATCAGTTACTCAGCTGGGACTGTTGTAGGTCTTCATGATATATCATAATGCATAAAATTGTCCTTATGATAAAACTCCATGTAAAAATGAATTAGCAGACACTATTTCATTTGATCCTGTCTCCTGTGTTTTCTCAAAACATTGATGAATTATTGAGAATATTAGTAGCTCAGAGATCACTAGAGAGAGTATAAAACAGGTGAAGATATGTTTTGAGCAACAATTGAATAAATTAATACATTACTCCATAGCTGAAACTATTTTTAATCTTTGACTTTTAATGTCATCTTCAGTTCTATTGGTTAATAAAGTCTAGTCAATTTATTTCTTGATTCAGCCTGTCTTACTGTAACTGTCTTTCAACATCATGAAAGATGTCCTGATGTTGAAGGTATTTTTTTTTTGCCATAGTTGGGGGTTGGACTGAGGGAATCACGTATACTTTGCCACTGGGCTGAACTCCCAGTCAATTTTTTCTTTTTTATCTTGTGATGGCATCTCACTAAGTTACACAGGCTAAATCTGGCCTCAAACTCTCAATCCTCCTGCCTTTGCCTCCTAAGTCACTATGATTCCAGATGTGAGTCACTGTACTGGACATGTTGAAGCTATTAAGGACATAAGCCAAAGTATAGAGAAAATTATATTTGACTATGTCTGAAAGAATCAGGAGTCTTCATAAATGAGGTGGTAGTTTAACTAGATCTTAACATTCACATAAAAAAAAACCCACTAGATGGGAAACAAAATCTTGTTATTTTAAGCTTATAAATTCTGTTAATTATTTTAGGAAAAGTTAAAGTTGTTTTTAATAAGTTATCAATTTTTCAGTTAAGCAAGTCAAATATATAGTAATTAAACTTTTAAAGCAAGCATTTTTGTGAGTTAGTCATTTTATGAAATGCTAATTTTTACCTCTCTTATAATGTAATCATCAAGCAGTCCTCAAAACTACCATGTATAAAACAATTCAGAAAGCATTGGGACTACAAATATGTATTATATATGTTGATTCCTTGCTCATTTATTCATTGAAAAAATGTATTAAGTGCCTATTATTTCCCCAGAAGTATGCCTGGGAATAAATGCTGGAGAAAAATAAACCCACGAATATAAAAATGTGATGAGGACAGGTGTTATAAAGGATGAATATATGGGGCAATAAGAGAGTATAAAAGATTGGTCTGACTCCGTCGAAGATGCCAAGAAGGTATTTCCAGAGCTTATGACACAAAAGCAAAAATACAAATGATGCCTTGTTATTGAGTGGGTGAAACCTGGTAACTTAGAGATGACTCATGGGAAACATCATGTACAAAGAGCAGAGCAAACAAAGGAGTGAAAGAAAGCCAGTGAAGTTAGAGAGGAGTAAGCCAGACCCATTCCAAAGTTATAAGACATATAATGAAGTTTTCATTTAATTTTAAAGAAAAAGGAAATCATAGAAATGTTTTATTTTATCAAAGAAATGAATTAGCTAGATTTGTGCTTTAAAAAGATAATCCTGGATCAAGATAATTCTAGAGAACGTATTAACAGCAGGTAAGAGCAGATATAGATATAAATGTTAGGAAAGAAGTTCAAAGAAAAGAGAATGATTACTACTTTTATGATACTGGTACAGGAGGTAAAGAGAAAGGAGCATATTTGAGATATCTGTAGGGAGAAAAATCAATAGAAACTGGTGATACAGGGGTAAAATATGACTCCAAAGGGTCTAATTTACTGAGCTGGTGGAATCATTATGACATTAACTGAAAGAATAAGTATAGGGAAAGGATTAAGGCTAGGAAAGTGTTTGAAGCTGCTCATGAATTCAGTTTTAGAAAAGTTAGGTTCAAGATATATCTCAGGGGAGAGATTAAGAAACATCTCAAAGGAAAGGTTTATTTTTTAGTGGGACATATGGGTCTAGTGTATATAAAGAAAGTCTGGATTGGAAATTTAAATTTGTGAGTCGTCTTCATATTGTTGTTGTTTTTAGGTGCTGCTGAGTAGGGTCTGACTCATAGAGACCCTCATAGGGTTCTCTCAATGGCTTATTGTTTTGTGATTGTTTTTGGGAGTGGACTGCCACATCCTTCTCCCATTTTTGTGGTGCGGGAAATTGAACCTTGAGTCCTCAGAAAGTGAGGAGCAGTACTCTACCAACTGAGCTAAATCCCAGTCCCCATCTTCATATGTTGTTGTTGTTGTTGTTGTTGTTAGGTGCCATCGAGTTGGTATCCGACTCATAGCGACCCTCTGTACAACAGTGGAAACACTATTGTCAGTGCTTCTCTGCTGTTCATAGGGTTTTCAATGGCAGATTGATTTTTGGGAGGGGGTTGCCAGGTCCTTCTCCCAAGCCTACAGCTTCTGGTGTTCCCAGGCGGTCTCCCATCCAGGTACTAACCAGGCCCGACCCTGCTGAGCTTCCGAGATCTGACGGGATCGGATGCCACAGGGCTACCGCTGCAGGCTCATCTTCATATACTAGGTAATTAAAGCCATAGACACAGAGATTATTATCTCAGATGAGAGACAGAGAAGAAAGAGAACAGGATTTGGAATTGAGTCTTGATTTACTCAAAATTTTAATAAACTCCAAGAGCTCATATTCTAGAAAGAAAGAAAAACACACATAAACACATACATTAAAATACACTTTGTTAATAGTTATGATTGTCTAATTTCTTTCTATGTGGTCTAGGGAAAAACATATAGCTGGCTTTTCCAAGGAGTTTTGGTTAGTGGGGTGGAAGAAAACAATACATAAAAGAGCAATTCACACAAAGAATAATGAGATTGTTTTTGTGTAAATGTCATCTAATCTCAAATAAAAGAGAAAGCGGGGCTTCATTTATTAGAAATAGAGCAATTGAGGGCAGGACTGAGATAAGTATAGGAAGGTGGATGGCATGAAATGCTCCAGGGCACACCCTGTCAATAAAATATCTGCATTTAGGGTGCAGCAGAAGATGGACAGCAGAAATATGCACACCATGGTTTGGGGGCAGAGAGAAAAGACCTTCTTGCTCCTTCTCATTAAATCACAGGATCTTCACAGATCATGAGCACTTGTTAAGCAGGGATTTTCCTTGTGAGCAAGAGAGAGAAGCACACATGTTTTAAATTAGAGAATACTTTTAATTTACTTTAGGAATGACGCAAAGCTTTCCTGTTTCAAATTTGTCTCCTTACTACTCGTAAAATGAAATATGTGAAGAGAGAGAATAAATAGAAAAAATTTCACTGAAGAAAGCAGAGGATGAAAAATACAGAGAGGATTACCACAAATACAGGATTGAATTTTTACAAAATTTGCCCCCAGCCTTTCCCTGAGATCATAGGACAGAAGGATAGATATTGATTGGAAATGAGTTATGGAAAATGTGGGGGGATTTAAGGCAGTTATATCTCATTGTAAAGCAGTAGATGACATTGTTAAAAGAAAAGGAAAGAATGTGTGGAGTGGCTTAAGGGGCTTGAGAAGTGATTTGTGTACTATACATGTTTTAAAACAAAAACAAAAGAAGAACCTTTTTTTATTACACTCCCTGCATATGTCTGTGTCTGTTTATGTAGACTTTGACCTATCTGTGAATGTATATTTTACAAAATCCATTCTACATATGGTTCTATGATGATGCATGTGTTTTATAACATGAAGTATCTTGGATCTTAACACAGTAAGTAGACATTAACATTTATTTCTTGGCAGAAATAGAATAGGTATTCTACCATTTTAAGTTCTTTATTTTTGACAAAATATATAGGTAAGGATAAAGCTATAAAGCAGCATATATATATATATATATATATATATATATATATATCAGAAAATGTTTAAATATTTTTTTGAAATTTTATGAAAGTAATAAGAACCATTATTTATTAATTACTACATTCCAAATACGATACTAGGTATTTAATATCTATAATTTAGCTTCTTACATATGTGGTTTAATAATATTGTAGATAATAAAGCTGATGGGTTAAATCAGTTCATCAATATCATGTCATCCTGAAGGGGACAGTAATGTTTCTACCTGTGGTCTGAGTGCAAAGTCTTATGGCTCAAACCACTCCCTCGGTTTACCTTGTGATGATTGATTGATTGATTCATTCATTTATTGCAAATCAAATCATAGGAGTTGATTTTTTAAACCATCTCCACTAATTTTCATATTCCCTGAAGTCTACCTTCTGGAAATGTAATTGTCTAGAAATTTATCCTAAAAACAACCTAGATTCTCAGGGGGTCAGTCTTAGAAGACTTTACATATTTCCTCTCCTTGCCCCCAACACACACACACACACACACCACATATCCCCATAAATACACTCAACAAGAATACACCATTTTATTATCTATCTATCTATCTATCTATCTATCTATCTATCTATCTATCTATTTATTTGCAACACTGGGGGACTGAACCGAAGGCTTTGTGCATACTTTTGCAAGTGCTGTACCACTGAGCTGTGTCCCAGCCCTTTTTTATTTTTTAAACTTGAGGGTCCCACTAAACTATGCAGGCTACCTCTGGCCTCAAACTCTCCATCTTCCTGTCTCCACCTCCCAAATTGCTGGGATTACAGGCCTGCACCATTGTGCTGGCTTGGGATATACCTCTTTAAGTATTAGTGAATAATGTATATTTTATTCTATTTAATCCCTTTTTTAAAGAAGTAATTTGTATAAAACTACCTATTACTGCACAAATAATCTATTTTAATGAAGTTTTTATGCAGCAGAGGAGGTTACACTACTTTTCCCACTGGTGGTGGTGGTTGTTAGGTGCCACCAAGTTGTGCCCAATTCATAGCCACTCTATCTACAACAGAATGAAACACTTCCCAAAACTATTCCATTCCTGGCACTGTGTCAATGCTGCTCTGCTATTCATAGGGTTTTGAATGACTATTTCAGGAGTGCTCTGCCGGTCCTTCTATTTTGGGGGTGCTGGAGATCGAACTCAGGTCCTCAGAGCACCAGAGCAGTGCTTTACCAACTGAGTTAAGCCTCAGTTCCTTTCCCTCTGCAAAACTTCATAAAACTCTTCTTTAATGGTAGACATAAACCAGAAGCAATTTCATACCACAGCCACTATAGCCACTTTTCTTCTCTCTCTTCATCTCCTCTTTCTGAAACCTTGTTTCTGATCTCTCTCCCTCCTTCCCTTTTGAGTTGTAGCTACCACAGCTTAAATTTTGTTCTCACAAAGCCAAAGCTTTCTGGAGGGCTCTGTTCTTTCTTTTTTCTCTATGTTCTCCTATTTGCAGCCCATCTATGAAAATGTCTGGTTAAAAAAACATTTAGGATGAAGTAAATAATCAAATATCTTTTAAATGTGGCATATGAACTAGTAATTAAGCCTAATTTATGAATGGTTTGGATTCTTATAAATATATGTATTTTGTTCTGGAATCTTATTTCTTTACACTGAGAAACAGACCTTATGAATAACTTTGTAGCTCCACTTTCTTATTCATAATACCTTTGCCACATTAATTTTTAGGAAACTATGAAAACCTGAGTCTGTAATGACTCAGTATAAAAATGAATGTAAGTATTTATACCAACTAAATGGGAAATGCCTGCAGCAGTACCACTGTGGTATCCAATCCCATCAGATCTTAGAGGCTAAGCATGGTTGGACTGGGTTAGTACTTGAATGGGAGACCACTTGGCAACACCAGGTGCTGTAGGGTTGGGAGAAGGACCTGGCAACCCACTCCCAAAAAAACAATCAGCCATTGAAAACCCTCTGAATAGCAGAGAAGCACTGACAATAGTGTTTCACCTCTTGTATGTAGGGTCTCTATGAGTCAGACATTGACTCAGCAGCACCTAACAAAAACAAATGGGAAATATACCTGATTTTCTGTGTTCCACACATACAGAAATGACAAGGAAAAAATATAGAAAGCCTAGCATATAATTATTCATTTAATTATTAAGGTGAGAAACCTTCGAAGTTGAAGTTTGAAAGTTGTATGTCCAACAGATATTGGTTTGTAATTAGCACCACTGATTTCAGGTATTACACTGATTAAAAGAAAAGAGCAAAAATAAAAATTAACTGAGCACAAACCATTTAAAGAAGCTATTAAAGCCTCTTACTCTGCTTGAAACTGAAATGAAATAATCAGACAGAATTCCAAGGCTGTTCTAAACGGAGCCACAGAGCTAAATGTGCTAAAGAAAGCAGAGAAGTTTTACACAGATGGTCTGCCACCAAACCTGCAAAATTCAGCCAATCTACTGGAGCTCTAGGAAAGACTTCTCCATGAACACAGGCAACTACAGGTGAATATAAAGCCTTCCAAATTTGGATTGCTGAAACCAGTCTGAGGACATCATATTGTGATCTTGCTTATGTCTGATAAAAATCATAAATGACAAGAACATTAAATGTATGATTAAGATAAAAAGTATTTGTGCTCCAAATTATTAGACTGAAAATGCAGCTGTATAGTGTCTCCTTGTAGCCATTCTCTGCTCTTTGAAATCCCTTCTCAGCATTAAGGCCAGAGTGGTCTGTTGAAAGACAAATCTCATCATGTGAATGCTCTGTATAAAACTGCAACTTCTCTTTGTTCTTGGAACAAAAGCCCAAATACTTCACATGCTACAGGTCCCACTTTATCCCTTACCCAATAAACTTGAGGTCTTATCAAAAATTTTCTTCAGGAAATCCTTCTCTGGCCAATTCCCCAACCCTACTCCATCCCCAGCTGATTAGGTTGCCCTATTTATAGAATCTCATAGCATCTTATATTTTTCCCTTAAATAAATTTGCAAAGTGTATAAAATTCATAAAATGTAGTATGTGTTAATATTTGTAGAACAGTGAGTTAAGTAAAGTGTTAAAAACAATAGAAAAAGAAGCATTGATATATTCATGAGTAAGAGTGCAGTATTTGTATCTGAAGAAAAAAGTAGAAATGAATACAGAAATTGCATTCGCATATGTTCTTCATACAAAATTTTAAAAGACAAATGAAACACTGACTCACTGATTTACTGATTTGTTGCTCAAAATGCAATATCCTAGTGGTGATAGTTGCATAAAGCTCTGAATATACTAACAACTACCAAACTGTACACCTTAAAAGGGTGAACTTGTGGTATGTGAACTACATCTCAATAATATTACTATTAAAAATGTCATGTTTTTACAAAGAAAGACTTTAAGCATTCATTAATCTTAGTTTGCCTGCAGCTGTAGCCCTGTGGCATCCGATCCTGTCAGATTTCAGAAGCTAAGTAGGGTCCGGCCTGGTTAGTACTTGGATGGGAGACCACCTGGGAACACCAGGCTTGGGAGAAGGACCCCGCGACCCACTCCCAAAAATCAATCTGCCATTGAAAACCTTATGTACAGCACAGAAGCATTGACAATAGTGTTTCATCTGTTGTACATAGACTCACTATGAGTCGGATACTAACTCGAGGGCACCTAACAACAACAACCTTAGTTTATTCTCTATATTTTTGATGCTATCAAATTAAAAAACAAATCTATATTTAGATAAGGAAAGACTTTATTCTAAAAGATCATTGCAATAGAAGGAGGAAACTATTGCAATGGGGAGAGGAGATTGTTTCTACTCAACGATCAGAAAGTTCAAGCAGAAAGGTTTTTCTTTCATAGGGAATGACAGACAAGGCCAGAAATAATCACATGTTGGGGAGTGTGATAAGTGGCAGAATTGGAGGGTTGGGCAGGAAATGTCTTTCTCTGTAATAAGTACTCAGAGGAGGAGCCTTTTGAGGGAAGTTGTTCAACATTCCAGTACTTGCTTAAATTCAAAATGGGTCAAAGTTTAGGGACTTAGGGTAAACCAAGAAGCCAGACTAAAGTTTGGTTAACTTAAATTAGCAAGAATTTTGTCTGGTGGGGAAAGGCAGTTTGTTCATGAGACAAAGGATGGGAATTTATAGAGTCTCTGTCCTTGTCATAAGTAAATGAGGTGGTGTCCCAGGGTCTTATTTAAGTCATAGGAAGGAAGGATGATTCTTTGCCCTAAATTACTTCCTGGAGTTTAGAATTGTGGGGCTTCTTAACTGTGATTGTTTTCCAGGAGGTTGAAGCTCATTGTCAGGTGAAGTTCAATGTTGTCAGTACTTTCTCATAAAAAGAATTTCTCCAAAAATATTTTGGGTTACCTTGAGGAATACAGTGGCCAGTGCAGACTATCAAGTGGAACAGATCCCAGACCACATTAAACGGTGAAATCTCTGCACCCCATACATAATGAAGTATGAAGATCTGCAGCAGATGGGTAGGCTGAGGAGGAAGTCCAGGTTTTATAGCCCAAGAATTTTCTGGGTTTGAAATATTATCACTTTATTATAAGATATCAAAGTTCACAAATTTATTATTGCTTTGGGAAGCATTTTTGTGGGCATCCTGATAGAAGGGGTTAGAACATAGTTTTGGCAATAATTGCACACAGTATTAAATATTTTATGAGAACTACATTAGTGTAAATCACTATTTTAAAAAAGCAAAACATGAATCACTACCGGAAGAATTGAACTTCAGTGTGAGAAATCCTGATTTATCTTCACTGTTGATACTGTGTATGTAAATGCCATTTCTCAGAAGCATAAAACTCTGAGTATAATATATTGGTTAGTGTAAGCAGTATAATATATATTTTTCAGGCTGTGCTAGTTTCATTAATCATATATTTTAAGAATTTTAAGCTTATTTTTTATGAGGCATTGCATTACACTTGGCATTGATATGCATGTATAATTTATTACTTGGCAAGTGAATTATCCTAGACTATTTTATGTGCTTGATATATTGATTTTCAGTTGTGATAGATCATTTTAAGATTGTATGTCTTTACTCACACTGATTTATCCACAGAATCACATAGACTGTGGGGCAAGCTGATATAGCCCTCTGAACATTTTCTATCAGCCATAAATAGAGTTGTTAACTGGAATTCTTAACCCAAGTAGGAAAACATATTTAGCAAGTTGAAGGAAATAACTTTCATCCAAGATCTAATTAGTTGTTGAATCGATGCCCATAAAAAGTAGTTTCATTACAGTATGTCTTGTTTTTTCCATATACTAATCTTGTAACCCATTTTTAAAAATAAATAGGCAATGAGGTATACTGTCAAAGAAAGAGAAAGATGCCATCAGTTTGCTTAAAAGGCCTACTTCTATAACTGTGGATTGTCTTTATTAGCTCAAACACATATATATGTGTTGACTTGAATTATAATAACCCATTCTTATTGTAGGAAATTCCTCTTTTTTTGTTATTTATTTATTATTATTTTTTAAAATTTTTATTTTTGCGGTATTGGGGGTTGAACCCAGGGCATTGCGCCTGCATGCTTTGCAAATCTGGACCACTGAGCTGCATCCCCAGCCCATTTTTTCTTATTTTGCTTTTTTGAGACAGGGTTTCACTAAGTTACACAGACTGCCTCTGGTCTTGAACTTGCGATCCTCCTGCCTCTGCCTCCTGAGCCACTGGGATTACAGGCGTACGCCACCACGCCCGGCTGGAAATTCCTTTTGAACAGTTTCATAGAGGAAAAAAGAGAAGGGACCAAACACCAAATGTTTGGTGGCAACAGGTAAAGAAATTGTGGAGGAAGTAGATAAGTGAGAGGAAGTAGTTTTTAGAATTCAGGTAGTATTTTTGGGCATTCTCCCTCTACATCTCTTCATGCCTTTATTTTTTCATAAATATGTTGGTTGACTTGACAATCAGAGCTATAAATAATAAAAGTATGATTCTTTTTTATTAATCTAAATGGAATACCTCCCACCTAAAATGAAGCATAATATAGTACCTTTGAAATAAATTTCAACAGTTAAGTGTGAAAAAGCCAGATTTTGTGATATGAGAAATATGAAGATTATATGCATATTTTTAGAAGGAATGTACTTATTAAAATGGTCAGAAAGAAAAGTGTATTTAAGAAAACAACACTCCATGCAGTCTATTGAGATATGGGGCCCGATTATCATATACCCAAAGTTGTAGAAAAAGACAATGTGACCCTCATATGGCATGGATCTATAATTATGGTAATGATTAAATGAAGAAGAAGAAGAACTTACAAACAAAATGCCTAAACTTATCCATGAAGAATCACATTAAAAACAAATTGTTGAATCATTGGGACTCTCGGCTGTGGTTGCAAATATTACCACTAGATGTCATTCAGTTCTTAGTCTCTTCACAGAAATGTGGATTTTGTTAAATACTGTACCTTAGAATTGAAATTCCAGGCTTTTGATGGATGTAGGTAATAATGATATTTTGGTTCATGTTAGAATTTTATGTCATTAACTATCACTAAGATTGTATCTACCTAGAGAACTAAGCAATTATTTTGATTTAAATTGACCTGATGATTTAGTTAAACTTAGATTTAATTAATTTGATAAGTTGGTTTTATGGATTTGACAAATACCTGGCAGGCTCTTATCTAATTGTGCCTCTGAACACAGATTAAAAACATAGCTATGGTCCCTGATTTTTTTGTGTGAATTTATTCAAGTTAGCCTTCCAGGAGTATTTTTGCATTAAAGACATAGAAAGTCAATGGGTACTTGGCCTATGCTGTGACGTTAGCACAGCCTATTTTAGAAGTAGAACAATTTTGTGTCCCATTTATGGAATTTTAATTTAATTAATGACTTAATTAATTTAGAGTACTAGAGGTTGAGCCCAGGGCCTTGTACATGCTAGGAGAGCATTCTACCACTGAGCCACCATCTCACATTTTAAATTTTATTTATTTCTTTTTATTTTTGAGATAGGGTCTTGCTAAGTTGTGCAAGGTGCCTCTGGCTTAAACTTGAGATTCTCTTACCTCACCCTTCCAAAGGGCTGGGATGACAGGTTTGTGCCATGATGCCAGATGAAATTTTATTTTTGAAATAACAAGGAAGCGAAAAGTACCTACAACATGTTCACAAATCAGGAAGAGATTGCTGCCTTGTTTATAAAATATTTTTCTAAACTGTTAGCTTACAAACTCCAATTTAAAATGGAATCTAAACTTTTATTTTAAAATTGGTGGATATTTCTTTCCAATAATGTTTGGAGAAATTTAGTGTTAGCTAAAAGACATGGCATTGGAAGAAGACTTGTGTTCATTTGTGTAGTTTTTGCTCATACCTTCCTAGTTGTGTCATAAGTTTCATGGCCATTTATACTATTTGAATTACAGTCATCTAGTCCATAATTAATTCGCATGAGGATAACCTGTGATGATCTATGTTAAAAGCTTTGTAAGCTTTACATTATTACAGAATTAGAAAGTTCTGGTGTCTCATGTAATTTTCATGTCAACCAGGTAGGGGGAGGTCCTGGAATCTCTCCTAATCACTCCAGTGATAATTTGGGTGTAGAGGGAATTTGAGGGGTAAAAGACAGGAAATACATTAATATTTTTCTACACATTTTCTTCTAGCCTTACTTCTTCGGAACTATTTGTGGGATTTCTTTACCTTGTGCTAAGAATCAACTCAATTTCTCTATTTTTCACATACCACCACTATTAGGCTACTTTGCCATAGCATTTTCCTAAAGTAAGTTTTAGGTCAAAACACCACAAACTCAAATATGAATTTAAAAGAATTCTGTTGGGTTGTACATAGGGTCACTATGAGTCAGAGCCTACTTGATGGCACCCAACAACAAACAACAACTGGGTCCCTCACCAATGGCATTTTCTCCCTGGCCACATTTCCCATGGTATTTGGCTATATTCTGTTCTCCTCTCCTCCTATTCAGATCTCCAACAGACATTTTTCTTTTTTTATCATCACTGTATATTTCTTCTTTATGTCTTAAGTAATCAATTATATATCAGATTCTTTATCAGTTTCTAGAGATATACAGTTTTCACTTAAACTGGACTATCATGATAATTCCTAAATAAAGATAAGATAGATTTTATTCTGAATGGAGCTCCTGATATCAGCTGTAAAAATTACATTCTTCTAAAATTCACATTTTATATGCTATAGTACTTATTGCACTAAACTAATAAAACTTGTTGATCTAGTGTCAAAGCTCTTATTGTACAGGAAATAAAGCCTTCACTTTTTTATTATGGATACTGTTTCCTAATGTTATAAATGCAGATTTTAAATAAAATTAATTCTATATTTCACAAATTGCTAATGATAGGAATGCTAGGCAGGAAGAAAGGGAATAGAGGGGCTCTCTGAAGCTATGTGCCTCTCAAGTCCCTTTTGAGATATGAATATCAATTTAAGCATCCTCTGAGACAAATGGCTTGATTTCGTGGCCAGTATTTCCGTGACAGATAACATCTTTTGCAAGTAGCATATAAAAGGATAGCTAACACTCTTTTACAAATGACATGGCCTATAGTCAATAATGCCTTTTCAAATGGCCTGGTCAGTGGCCAGTATCACCATTTATGTATCAAGCCAATTGGTGCCTCCATGTCTGGGCTATGAAAGAGGGAATCTCTTTTGAGGTAAGACCATCTCCTGTAATAAGGAGGAAAACCTGCTTTACAACCTAAGAAGGCCAGCCTAAGCCAAAAAGTGAAAGAAATATGACATACCTGGAGATAAGATCAAAAAGAGGGAAGGAATATCTATCCCTTTAATGAGATGTGGGCTTAAAAACTCCAAAAGCCTCACTCTTCAATGAAAATGTCCATAGTTCTCCACAGCTGTCCACAGTACTCCAAAAATGATATTGACAAAAATTTGCAGTCCTCTATAGCCTCACTGCCAGACATGCAAGCTCTTTGACCTGTAACTCAGGAAGGCAAATGCAGCCATTTGGGTCCTTTCGGTGCTGGACCTGCATACTTTCTGATTTTTCTCACACAGTGTCTTTTCATCTTTCTTCTTCCCCAGCCAGCCTAGGTCCACAACTCATTTGCCCTACCACTCAGGACACTCTCCTCTTTTCTAACTCCTACCCTCAAAGCTCCTTTCTTCATCTATTTTTAAATTCTTTTTCAATGTAATGAATAAACTGAAGGGACAAATAGTTGCCCTGTATTGATCTGGGTAAGTCTCCTTGTTTGAGCTCTTTAAATTATCATCTGCACTTTGTATTTTACCCCCACTTGGATGTTTTTCCAAATGTTATAAATTGAATTAATAGGTATTAGACTTTTCTTTTATGTATTTGTGTGAAAATTTAAGCATAAAATACTCTGTGTTTAAAATAAATGGCTTGACCTGACAAATTGTGTTCTCTTCTTCTTTTCGAATATTTATTTTGAAATGTATCCTAGTTGCTATATCTTGATCTAACCCAAAACCATATACAATTTTATAGCATCTTTTTTCTTTTGTCAGTATGAAATTCTGGTAAAATGGGGCTTATTTCTTAATTCTAACTGCATTTAACTCAATTATATGAAAAAGTTCTTAATCAATGGTAATTAATTAGTAATAAAACTAATCTAAATATAATAAACACATCAAGACTTTGCATATAACATCTTTACTATATTGATTCTCCCTATCCAGGAGCAGGGAAGGTCCTTCTATTTTTTAGTATCCTCTGCAATTTCTTTCTTTAATGTTTTGAAATTTTCCTTGTAGAGGTCTGAAGGGTCTTTTGTTAGATTCATTCCAAGGTACTCAATTTTCTGGTGGGCTATCATGAAAGGTATTGCATCTGTAATTTCCTTCTCTTCATGGTTACAGTGGGTGTAAAGGAAACTATTGATTTTTTTGTGTTAATTTTATATCCTGCCACATTGCTGAAGGAGTTGATTAGATCTAAAATTTTTCTGGATGAAGTTTTGGGGCCTTTTAGTATAGTATCATATCATCTGCAAATAAGGATAATTTGACTGCCTCATTGCCAATCTGTATCCCTTTGATTTCTTTCTCTTGTCTGATTGCCCTGGGGAGGACTTCAATTACTATGTTAAATAGAATAGGAGAGAGTGGACATCCTTGTCATTTTCTGATCTTAGAGGAAATGGTTTCAGTTTTTCTCCACTTAATATAATGTTGGCTGTAGGTCTGTCATAGATGACTTTTATGATGTTAAGATATTGCCTGTTGTAACTATCTTCTCCAGGGTTTTTATCATGAAGAGGTGTTGCACTTTGTCAAAGGCCTTTTCAGCATCAATTGAGATGATCATGTGGTTTTTGTTTGCCAGTTTCTTGATATGTTGGGTTACATTAATTGATCTCCATATGTTGAACCAGGTTTTCATCTGTGGAATAAATCCTACTTGGTCATGGTGAATAATCTTTTTAATATGTTGCTGGATTCAGTTTGCCAGGATTTTGTTTAGCACTTTTGCATCTAGATTTATAAGGGACATGGGTCTATAATTCTCTAGCTTAGATGAATCTTTTCCTGGTTTAGTATCAGGGTGATGGTAGCCCTATCTTACCAAAAGCAATTTATAAATTTAATGCAATCCCCATTAAAATTCTATTGACAGACTTTACAGAAATAGAAAATAATGATAATAGAAAAAAATTCATATGAAATCACAAAAGATCACATATAGCCAAAACACTCTTAAGCTGCAAAGCTAGTGCAGGTGGAATCACAATCCCTGACTTCAAGCTATACTATAGGGTAGTGGTGACAAAAACAGCCTGGTACTGGCACAAAAATAGGCCTGAAGACATTTTGAACTGAATGGAAGACCCAGAAATGCCTCAACACACCTATAGCCACCTAATTCTCAACAAAGGAACAAAGCAAGTAAATTGGAAAAAGGATAGCTTTTTTAGTAAATGGTTCTGGGATACATGGGCATCTGCTTACAGAAAAAGGAAAACCAACCTGGATCTCTCAATATGCATGAGAGTTAACTCAAAATTGATAAAAGACCTTAACATAAAACCAAAATCTTTAAAACTAATAGAAGATAGGATAGGTAATACTCTCCAACATATAGGCATAGGAAAGTATTTCCTTAATAGAACTCCAATTGCTCAAGAAATTGCAACAAGAATAGATAAATGGGATTACATGAAATTAAAAATCTTCTGTACAGCAAAGGAAATAATTAACAGAGTCAAGGAAATCACCACTGAATGGGAAAAAGTTTTCACATCCTATACATCAGACAAAGGTCTAATTACCAGAATTCATAAAGAACTTAAGAAAAAAATATCTAATAAAAAAAAACCCAATACACAAATGGGCATAGGAAGTGAACAGAGAGTTCTCAAATGAAGAGGCCCATAAAGCCAAGAAACATATGAAAATATGCTCAATATCCCTAGACACTAGGGAAATGCAAATTAAAACAACTCTGAGATTCCACCTTATCCTAGTAAGAATGGCCAAGATCAATAACACAAATAACAGCAAGTGCTGACAAGGTTGTGGAGAAAAGGGAACACTCTTTCAGTGCTGGTGGAGCTGTAAATTGGTTCAACCACTGTGGAAATCAATATGGAGGTATCTTAAAAAACTAAAAATTGATCTACCATATGATCCAGCTCTAACACTATTGGGAATTTACCCAAAGGGGATGTGTCATCATACCACAGAGATACCTGCATCTCCATGTTCAATGTAGCACTTTTCACAATAGCAAGGATATGGAATCAACCAAAGTGCCTATCAACAGAAGAATGGATAAAGAAATTATGGCACATATACACAATGGAATACTACTCAGCAATCAAAAAAAGAAAAAAATGCCATTTGCAGCAAAATGGATGGAATTGGAGAATATTATTTTAAGTGAGCGAACACAAACTCAGAAAGAGAAATACCACATGTTCTCACTCATATTTGGGAGCGGAATCAAAATTATAAGAAGGAAAATTTCCTATGTGGAGGTCAGAACATAATAATTAAAAAAAAGCTAATGTGGACCTAGCAGAGAAGGGACAATTTGGGGATCACAAAAGAAGGAGGGAGAGATCTTACAAAAGGAGGAAATCCTAGGAGAGGAGGGGAGAGGAGGAACAAGGAGGAGTGAGGAATGGGGAAGAAGGGGACCTCAGGGTAAACAGCCCAACTTTAATAGTCCTGGAAAGAATTATAATAACACCAATAATACCAAAGAATGGTAATAATATAGATGGGCTAGAAAATTCATGTAGTAGTACTGACAATGTAAAAAAGATAGTTCACTACAGAAAAAGCCTCGATCTTAAACATAATTGGGACCCAAGGAGAAATAGAAAAATATTACCATAAAAAGACAAGAAAATGGAAAAGAACTCTTTGTTGGGGGGGGGTCGGATGGGGGAGGAAGTGCACAAGAGGGTAAGGGGAAACTTATCTGTGTAATGTACAACAAAATGCATATATGGAAATGTCACAAGGAAATGCATGTTGGAATGAATAACATTAAGTTGTACATTAAAAATTTCCAATAAAAAAGACTATACATAAGATCTATGCTTACATATTGAAATATCATATCTTTTATCTCTTACTTATGGAACAAAAATTTAAAGTTCTACATTAAGTAACACAATATAAGGAGATGGAAAATTTCTTAAAAATTACTACATGGTTTAAATTAAAGTTTACATCCAGATTTGGATGTCACATCAGATGTATGTGGGGACCTTATAATAAATACTGATACCTCAGCCACCCTCGCTCCATTAATCAGAGTCACTGAGAATGGCCCTCTGAAGTCACATACACATACACACACACACACCCAGGTAATTCTCATGTATCCAGTTCTGAATACCGCAGCTTAAACATACAATTTTCTGACATTGACCAGAAATGGATAGCCTAATATTCTGTTAGCCTCCAGCTATAGCCCTGTGGCATCTGATCCCATCAGATCTTGGAAGCTAAGCAGGGTCGGGCCTGGTTAGTCCTTGGGTGGGAGACCACCTGGGAAAACCAGGTGCTGGAGGCTTGAGAGATGGACTCGGCAACCCACTCCCAAAAATCAATCTGCCATTGGAAACCCTATGAACAGCAGAGAAGCACTTACAGTAGTGTTTCACCTGTTGTACATAGCATCACTGTGAGTCGGATACCAACTTGACGGCACCTAACAACAACAACAACAACGACGACGACGACGACGACAACAACAATATTCTCTTGCTATTCTATAATAAAAAAGGATTAAGTTCAGTGATGTTAATGTCATATGATGTTTTGAAACTGAGTGTATTATATGTTGGTTAAGCATTTAACATCAAGAAAAAGTAATAGTAATAGTGCACAGAGCCTCACATTAGTGATTCTCATTGCTAATATTAGCTAAAATTTGAAAACTTTGGCCACATCTTGAACTTACTCTTGGTTTAATAATTTCTAGGTCAGACTGTTTTTATTCTCCTCTGCATCAATTATCAGTAAAAGCATTTTGGATCAATTAGCTTAGTGGTAGTTTATTTCAGATGACTTGTATAAATGTGTGAAATTTCTTTTTCTTTAGCTATTTATTGGAAAAAAATGTGTATGTGATCTTCATTGGAAAATTAAAAGCTATGAGGATGTAGATAAAGTTCCCTATATTAGACTACCTGCTAGGCTGATGTTCAAAAAATGCTCAAAATTCATCTCAACACTTATTCATTCATGTGATGAGAGCTTAGTCAATTCAGATAAATCCAAAACAAACTCCTTATTGGATGTGTACTTAATCGTTATAGAGGAGAAAACAGCAAAGGTTTACAAATCACTTGTGGTTAAACATGCTGGACTCAGCTACTTTAGAAGGGAACAATACTAAACACTTTTTACTTGCCACTCAGAATGATACAACAACCATAATTAGAGCCAAATTTGATGATGTCTTATGTATATGTATATGTATATATGTATGTATATATATATATATTCTGATCAGGCATGAAGTGATTATTACTGATTTGTGCTAGACTATTTTTTAACCAGTAGTTGGTTGTTCCTAAAACTATGAGCAGAAAATTTTTTCTAAATTCAAGCTTTTCAGATATTATATACATATTTTTTCATGGAGGAAAAACTATACATACTAACTAACAAACACTACATTGAAGGTATTATTCTGAAATTATGTTACCTAAAGTTGTAATCGTAGCTTTTTTGGTCTCCTGTTAAACTCACAGCCACCCAAGTCTCTTTAAAGCTTGAAGTTTTGATAAAAGCGATTGAAAAACTATGAAGAAAGTTTTAGCACTGCTCCATTTCAGCAAAGAGGCAGTGCTAAAACTTTCTTCAACTCATTGTATCAAGACTTTATTGGTTTAGGATTGCTCAAAGAGGAAAAAATTTTAATAGGAAAAATGCACTGTTTTTCTTCAAATGGAAGGGAGTTAAAAATGAATGAACATAAACAAAAGATGAACAAATATGGTCCATGAGTGACTCTACAGGGAGGCCCAGAGAGTCAGAAGATTGAGTACATAACAATACTGTTTACTTACTGGTGTTTGGCAGTATTATTATTTTTTAGGGAAAAAATATAATATTGTCCTACTCATTATTTTACTTGAGTCAAAGCACTGCTAAGCATTTCAGAACGGCGCCAAAGTTGGAGAGATAGGAAAAGATAAACCTACAGTGAATCTAAATATAAAGACTATCAGATTTTGGACACACATGGCTCAAATACTGGAATCTGCTGAATCACAATAATGAATGACAATTGTGTAGATTAATACTTAAGTAAAATTCTAAATGCAAACTTATAAGTAAGTCTTATTAACCTACTTTATTCCTAATAATCTTTTATTAAGTCGAAGGTTCATATTATAAAAGTGAATCCAAACAGTAGCATTCTATACAAAGTATTTTCTAATTTTGTGCTATTTATATGGGCTCTAGTTTTTCACTAAGTTGTTCCTTGCATTGAAGACCCACAATATTCTGGGATTTTGTGTTGTAATTTTTCAACAATAAGAACAACAAAATGCTAATAATGATAACAATAGCCTAGCATGGTGGCATATGCCTATAATCTCAGTGACTTGGGAGGCAGAGGCAGGAAGATCACAAGTTGAAGACCAGAGGCAGTCTGCATAATTTAGCGAGAGCTTGTCTCAAAAAGTAAAAAAAAAAAAAAAGGGCTGAGGATGCAACTCAGTGGTCCAGTATTTGCAAAGCATGAAAGCATGAGGCCCTGGGTTCAACCCCTGGGTTTTGCAGCAAGTACTGCAAAAACAAACAAACAAACAAACAAACAAACAATGATGACACCAAGGAAGCTGACATTTAATATATTTAAAATAGGATTTTTTTTACATATAAGACTTTTTAAATGAGAGACAAGAAAATATATGCAAAGATAATTATAGAAAGCATATACACATAATCTTTGTTACATTGAAAACAAAGTATTTTTATGATTTAATATATTGTATGCCTGCAGGTGTGCCACTGGGACATCTGATCCTGTCAGATCTTGGAAGCTAAACAGGATTGAGCCTGGTTAGTTCCTGGATGGGTGACTGCCTGGGAACACCAGGTGTGTAGGCTTGGGAGACAAACCTGGCAACCCACTCCCAAAAATCAATCTGCCATTGAAAACCCTATAAACAGCAGAGAAGCACTGACAATAATGTTTCACCTGTTATACATAGAGTTGTTAGGAGTTGAACACCAGCTTGATGGCACCTAACAACAACAATATAATGTATTTTCATATCTATGAATTAAATGTTAGCATAAATTTAATATTCTCTACGTGAGAAAAAAATGCACCCCTACCCCAAATTAGGTAAAAATTTCAGACAATATTGATAGAAAACATGATGAAATATCTTTCAAGTTTTCTTTACTTTGATTTTCATTTATTTTATTTACTAATTGGAGTACAGAGTAATAACTCATTTGCTATATCCATTATGCCACAATTAAACCAATCTTGCTTGCATATTCATCATCTTACTTATTTTACATAACAATATAAACTGAGGAAGAAGAGAAAAAAGTAGGAATTTTAATTAATATATAATGAAAATCATATGCAATTATGGATTATATTCTCATTGATTTTTTCCCTTCCCCCTACATTTTCATGCATTCATATAGTTGTATATTATATTTTGAGATTTCTCTCTCCCTCTTTACCCTTCTACATTATTCCCCCCACCCTCCACTACTCCACTACTTCCTCCACCTCGGCTCCCACCCAATGATCCCTTCTCCCTTCTTTCTGATCTGCTTGTATGTTTCATTCTTAGGTGTGATTGTTCATTTTCATATAACAAATATGCATAATTTTTTCTTGCTTTAAGTTAAATTTAGCTACAACACATGAATGAGAATAGATCATTTTTTGAGTCTGTGTTAATGTGCTTGAAATAATGTTTCCCATTTCCATCCTTCTTGCTGCAACTGACATAATTTCATTCTTATTTATTGCTATGTAATATTCCATTGCATATATATATATATATATATATATATATATATGTATGTATATTGTTGTTGTTAGGTGCCGTCGAGTCAAGACTGACTTATAGTGACCCTCATAGGGTTTTCAATGGCAGAGTGTTTTCGGGATTGCCTTGGGAGTGGGTTTCCACATCCTTCTCCCATTTTTGCAGTGCTGGGAATCGAACTTGGGACCTTAGAGACTGCAGAGCAGCTCTCTACCAACTGAGATAAATCCCAGCCCCCATATATATATATATATATGGGGGCTGGGATATATATATATATATATATATATATATATATATATATATATATACAATTTTGTCTATATACATATACAATTTTTCAGTCCACTACTCTGTTTATGGATATCTTAAGTGATTTCATACCCTTGCATTTGTGAAGAGTGTTGCATTAAATAAGGAAATGCAGGTGTCCCTGTAGTATGATGACTTATCTTCCTTTAGGTATATTCCCAGGAGTGGTATAGCTGGGTCATATGGCAGTTCTATTCTTAGTTTTCTAAGGTACCTCTATATTGATTTCCAAAGTGGCTGAACTGATTTACAGTCCCACCAGCAGTGTAAAAGTATTCTTTTTTCTGTGCATCTTCACCAGGTTTTTTTATTGTTTGTTTGTTAATCTTGACCATTCTTACTGCGGTGAAATGGAATCTCAGTGTTGTTTTGATTTGTATTTCCCTAATGGCTATGGAGGGCTGGAGTTTATCTCAGTTGGTAGAGTGTTGATTTGCATTCTCTGAAGACCTTTAATCCCTAGCACTATAAAAGTGGGAGAACATCATGGCAGCCCACTCCCAGAACAATCTTGAAATAATCAGCTATTGAAAACTCTGTGAGGATTGCTGAGTCAGACCCAACTCAACACCACCTAATAACAACAACAATGGTTGAGGATATTGAACATTTTTTCAGGTGTTTATGGGTCGTTCATATTTATTAATTTGAGAACTGTCTGTTCAGTTCCATTATCCACTTATTTGTTAAGTTATTTTAGTGTTTGATTTTTAAGTTCTTTATAAATTCTATAAATTAGTCCTCTGTTAGATGTGTAGGATGCAAAGATTTTCTCACATTCTGTAATCTCTCCCCTAACTCTGTGGTTTCTTTTGCTGTACAGAAGATTTTCAGTTTTATATAATCCCATTTGTCAATTCTTGGTGCAATTTCTTGGGCAATTAGAGTCTTATAAAGGAAATGCTTGTCAATACCTATGTGTTAGATTGCACTCTCTATCTTGTCTTCTAGTAGGTTTCTGGTTTCTGGTTTTATGTTGAGGTCTCTGACCCTTTTTGAGTTGACTCTCATACAAATTGAGAGACATGGGTCTATGTTCATTCTTCTGCAAATGGATATCCAATTTTCATAGCAACATTTTTTGAAGAGGCTATCTTTTCTCCAATGAACATCCTTAGCCCCTTTGTCAAAGATCTGGTGGCTGTATTTGCATGGGTATATCTTTGGGTCTTCTGTTCCATAAGCATGATCTCCATGTTTATTTTTGTGCCAATACCAAGCTGATTTTGTTAGTATGGCTCTTTGTTGTTGCTGTTGTTAGGTGCTGTCGAGTCGGTATCCAACTCATAGCGACCCTCATAGGGTTTTCAATGGCTGACTGTTTCGGGATTGCCTTGGGAGTGGATTGCCAGGCCCTTCTCCCATTTTTGTGATACTGGGAATTGAACTCGGGACCTTAGAGACTGCAGCGCAGCACTGTACCAACTGAGCTAAATTCCAGCCCAGTATGGCTCTTTAGTATAGGTTGACGTTTCCTTTGTATACATTGGAGTTTTCTTTTTCATTTCTAGCAGAAATGAATTAGATTGTCTATCTTGCATTGTTGATTCATTTCATATATTTTATCCCTATTTTTATTTCTAACATTCAGTGATGTTTGATGGGAACTCTTCTTTAAGCATTCTCAAGATAAGACAGTGCTGAAAGAATTTGCTTTTAATATCCATGTATAATTCTCCAGTAATGAAGGGCTATTAATGTTTATCTCAAAGAAAATTTATTTTCTAATTAACCATGTCATTTTTTGTTCACTAACTTTCCTAAATCAAAATATTTCAAATAATATAGTTTCTCAATGAATAAATTCATTAGAAATGTAGGTTTTTTGGGGAAACATTACTGATTATTACTGATAACTGATGGACTCATATGACACGGTCTTTGAAATACAGCAAGTCATGACAAATTCCCAGCTCTGCCATTTAAAGGATATATGAGTTTGGAAAATTGTTTGGCCTCCTTGAACCTAGGTTTCATCATTTTTATATTGAAGAAAATAATTGTCTGCATTTCACAGGGTTGATAAGAGTAGATGAAGCAACACTTGTAACATCTTTAGTATAATTCCTGACATTTAATTATCTCTTATTAATGTTAACTGTTATTAATATTACTACGATTAAATTCTTAACCTACTGCTTATCACTGAAATGGTCTTAACATCCCATCAGCTTTATTAAACAATAGACAAACTTCTTCCTGACCCTAAGCTCTGATTTCCCTGTGATAGTTAATATTGATTGTCAACTTGACTGGATTGAGAGGTGCCTAGGAAGTTAGTAAATCACATCTCTGAGTGTATCTGAGAGGATGTTTTCAAAGAGTATAAACAAGCAGGGAAGACTCACCCTAAATGTAGGTAGCACCATCCCATAAGCTAGGGACCCAGATGGAATAAATGGAAAACATGAGAGTGCCTGCTAGTGCAGATATTATCTCTCTGCTTCCTGGAAGCCATGAGGTGGGCTGCTCCACCATGCCTTCCCTACCATGATGAGCTGAAAGCTCTGAAACCTTGAGCCAAAATAAATATTCCCTCCTTAAATTGTTTCTTTTAGGTATTTGGTCACAATAACAGCAACATTACCACATAAAATTGGTACTTGATAAATGATGTTGATGCTATGACTAAACCTCACCATGTGGTTATTAAGCCTTTGAAACTAGTTTTCAGGAGGAATCTGGAAAAGTTTCAGGGTGCATGATATAGAATCCCAGCAATGCTATAATCAGAGCTTCGTGGGTGATTCTGATGGGGGCTTAGAACCAGCATACTGATAGGCATCCAGACAGTGAATATCACTCATGAGGTTTCAGGTGGGGATAAGAATTCAATTGGGAATTGTGCTAGAGGTCATTCATGTAACATTGTGGAAAAGAATGCATCTATAATTTTTCTATGACCCAAGAATTTTTAGGAGGCTGAGTATAAAGGTGATAGACTAATTTTTGCAGAGGAAATTTCAAGGCAGTCCTGCATGCAGTCATTAAGGCTCCTTGTTGACACAGCACTGCCTAGGGAAGTGTTTATCTTTGTTCAGTCATTCAGGCACTCAGAGACCATTTCAGCAATGGTCCAAAGGTGTCCAGCTACTACTTGAGATGACAGAACACCTTAATGTCATCCAAGTTATGTTTGTTTTGTAGCTATGCAGAATGAAAGAGTTGTGGTATCATAGAGGCTTCCAGATAGATTTCAAAGGAACATCTGGGAGACCAGGCAATATGTAGCAGAATTCGAGTCCCTTGGTGAGCCCATGAAAGGGTGATGTTTTAAGCTATGAGAGTAAAGTTAAAGATGCAACAGGGACCCCAGGAAGTTAGAGGTGGCAGGAACATGGAGCACTTGCCAAGAACAGCTGTAGGTAGTGAGCAAATCTAGCCCAAGAGAAAGGTCAAGTGTTATCCGAATTCTTAGGTGCTTACATCATGTCATTTTGTTCTCCAGAGGTCAGACATGGAACTATAGGATTAATGTTTTCCCTGACGTGTTTCAGTCTTGCTTTTGCCTCATCTCTTATTTCTGTGCCTCCATTCCTTCCTTTTGGAATGGGAATGTTTACTCTGTACAATTGTTCCTTCAGAGTATATAACTTTTTTTTTTTTTTTTTTTTTTTTTTTTGGTTTCACAGGGACCCAGAGGATAGCAGCTCAAGGAAATGTTGGACTCAAACTTTTGAGCAGTACTAGAACGGTTCAGACTTTGGGGAAGGAATTAGTGTGTTTTAATTGCATGCAAGAGAGTTATATCATGTTAGATGGGATTATTACATTATTATGTCTTTATTTGGAAATTAAATATGGCTTAAGGAAATGTGTTTGGGTGTCAAGTTGACAAGGGGAGTTGTGATGGTTAGTCTTGATTGTCAACTTGATTTTGTTGAGAAGCACCTAGAAGATTACTATAGCACACCTCTGGGTATGTCTGTGAGGAGGTTTCCAAAGAGGATTAACTAAGGGGAGAAGACCAGCCCTGAATGGGCATGGCGCCATCTCATAGTCTGGGGTCCCCAAATGCAATAAAAGAAAGAAAAGGAGAAAGCCACTAATCTAGGCATTATATCCCTCTCTGCTTCCGGCTGTAATGAGGTGAGCTGTTTTACCTGTCCCTCTCTGCAGTGTGGTCTGAAATCTCTGAAACCATGATACAGAATAAATCTTTCCTTATTTAAATTTTTTCCCTCAAATGTTTGGTCACAACAATGGAAAAATTAACCCAGTCCTTTTTCTTAGAGCATTTATTTTCAAAATTTTGTAATTTTAAGTTGTTCCCTAACACTCTGAAGACATAAAAATCTTTTTAAAAATTGCCTACTATCATTTTAATTCAGGATTATATTTCTCAAGGACCTCTATCTATTTAAAGTGCAATCATCAAGGAATAAGACCTCTGCATCTCATGGTTTTTGTAGAAAGTAAAAGCTAACTTTCATCAGCACCTTGCTTCAGGTTATAAAACTACTTCCTGTCCCGAAGATAGGAGAAAGTTTGCTTTCTTTCTGAGGTAAAGCCAATTAGTAAAAACAGATAGCTTATGATTTCTCTCCTCTAGTTCTTAAAAGTTCTCCTGCCCTTTATTTCAGAATAACAGAGATCCAGGTCTGTGCTCTGTCCCATATTTCTGGCAATAGTATTTCAATATAATCAATATTTCAATATTTCAGTATAATCAATATTTCAATATAATCAATGTCTATTTCCACACCTTGTCCAATGCATTTTTCCTTTAATACCTAAGGCATGGTAAGGACTACATTTGTGGCAGTATGTGCTATTTTTAATATTACTAAAATATTTATGGGAAGCATCATTTTCTTTCCTTTCCTTTCAGAATTATTCTCTTACACAATGAAAAAAATTTAAAAAGATGCAACAAGTTAGAGTATAAGAATACAACATATTATACAGATCATGAAAAATTGGAAGAATAATCAACCAAAGTTCAAGGAAGAAAGTATGCAAAAATAAAATTAGAATAGGAACTAAATATCTGGTTATTATTTGGAAACTAATAAAGTCAGTTAAAGCCTAATGTTCATTAGGCAGTGAGGACATTTTAGGAGGGATTTTGAAATAATAGGTAAGAAAGATGTATTCTGAAATTAGGTATTTATTTATTCATATATGGATTAAAGTGAATAGTACATTTATATAAAAAATGACTAAATTAGAATTATAGTAGATTTTTTTTTTGGCATTACTGGGGGTTGAACCCAGGGTCTCGGACTTACATGCTTTGCAAGTGCTGGACCACTGAGCTGCACCCTTGGCCTATTTATTTTTACTTTTTGAAACAATGTCTCACTAAATTACAAAGACTGCCTCTGGTCTCAAACTTGTGATCCTCCTGCTTCTGCCTCCCAAGTCACTGGGATTACAGGTGTGCACCACTGGCTTGAATTATAATAGATTTTAAATTTACAGAAACACCTTGTTATGGAAATTATGTTATTCAGACTGAAACTTAGATCTAGAAAAAATTCAGTATGTGCTGGAATTTTGCTTTTATGACCCTTTAGGGAGAAAAAAATTTGATAGAATCAAAGTAACAAGCATTCTGTTCATGCAAAATATCTTTACTCCTGAAAAATACCGTTGTGTAGCTCTAGTTAAATATACTACTAATAAATTGATATAATAAAAGTATTAATGTACAGTTACTACTCATTTGCAATGCATTTTCAGTTGGTAAGAAAGTTCATTTTCCAATATAGAAATGGAGGCCACAGGTAAATGAAGGAGGATACAAAGAGTTTGCTATTGTCAGAGTGTCCTGGTTTGTCTTTACTAGTTGTTGGTTGTTTGACAATGTGGATTTCAAGTACAGAGGGATAAGGACAAAGTAAAAAGATGTCTAGTCTGCTGAATAAAACATAAAACTAAGAGCAGAGGACACCTGCTTTTAAACCAAGCCAGAGCCATGAAACAGAATCCTTCCCTCTTACTCTTGGAATGGCTGGCTGCACCCTACCTTCACCCAGTGTGTTAGTCAGCTTTGCATTACTATAACAAAATACCTGAGATAATTAACTTATAAAGAAGAAAGGATTATTTTGACTCATGACTTTGGAGGTTTCAATCTACTGCTGATGGACACTGTTGCTTTGGTCTGTTGGCAATGCAGTATGTCATGGTGAAGAATGTGTGCTGCAGCAAGTTACTTGTCTCTTGGCATCTAGGAAGGGGAGAGAGACTAAGAGAATGGTTTCTAATAGTCTGTCTCAATGACATGACCCAAGGGACCTATGTCCTCCCACTGGGCCTGATCTAAAATGTTCTACCATCTTATTGTGCTGTAGGCTGAGGAACAAGCCTTTAACTCATGGGCCTTTGGAGAATGCTCAGGACCCAAATTATGGTACCCACAAAAGACTGTTCTCAGCATTTGTTGGGAGTTCTCAGCTTGTTAGCACACACTGTAGATTTGGGAGAGAGAAGGACAGAAAGAGGGTGTAGAGTTCACTAATGAAGAGAGAAAAACATGGAAGAAGGGACAAAACAGGTTTCAAACCAAATTTTGAATATAATGATATTACTTCAGTTGTGACATTAATTTTCTCTGAGTTAGCTATAAAAATAGTTTTAAAAATGGTAGCACAAATGAACCATGTTCTCTCTCTTCTAAGGTTCTGTTAATGGCTTCTTAGAATTCCCCACACAAGTTTGGCTGGCTAAATCTGATGTTTTATTATTCAACTGTAGAACCCATTTCCTCCACAAAGCCTTACTTTAGCTAAAGACATAGTTGATGCCCCTCTGTATCTGCATAGTGACTTCCCTTGATACCCTGGTCAGAAAGTTTATTTAATAGTTACTAGAGAAAGCAAGGATATGAGACTGGGCAGAACAAGGGGGCGCTGTGGTGTGGTAGAAAGGCCCTTTAGCTCTTGAGAGTTATTCTGAGTGAGGCAAGAGTGTCAGGGTTACATACACCTGTACAGAAAAGTTGCTGGATGTGAGTTGGCTTGAGAAGTCAATGACTTTGGTCTGGATGGCCAATTAAGGCTTTTTCCCACGGAGCTCTGATAGCTGATAGCTATCAGTCAGCAAAAGCCTTTCCAGAACTTTCTTCAGCCTTGAAGGGAGATCTGGCTGATACAGTACAGCATCCACTTACCCTAGATCACCTTTATATTTTCCACTCTCTAACTTAAACACAGTAAGGCTGAAATACAAGAAGATGTTAATATTTGTTTGTTAGGCAGCCTTACAGTTAAATATGTTCTCATTATTGATGTTCAGCAGAAATGTACCAGAGGGCTTATTAGCTTCAAATTTCAACTACCTCAGTTTTTTTCAAGTTAGAAAGTTTAGTGTTAACGTACAATAAAAATAGGAAAAGAAGAAAAAAGAAAGACAATGGGAAGAATTAAAAAACAAAGGGTGAAAAAAAGAAAGAAAAAAATACACCAAAGACTTACCACTTTTTGACAATGTAAATAAAAGTACTTCATTCATACCCTAAAGCAAACATATCTTGCACAGGGAAAGCTCAGAAAGGAGAATTTTCTGTTGCAATTTTGGTTTATAATGCCATCTTTTATTCTTTTACGCCTCCAGGAAAGTTACAATGAGAAAAAAGGGAACATAGGAGACTTCTTTGGGTAAGTCAGGATAGGCATGATCTAAGACACTCAAATGTTTTGGATTCAGGACAATTTTTTGCTCTGAAAAGCTATTAATGGCATTAAGGAGCTTTTGCTTATGTAAGCAATTGGTACCAATTGATATTTGCTATATTAGAAATTGAAACTGAAAATTTTACTTACAAATAACAGCAACAAATTCATTACATGTACACTTTAAAAACTATTTCAAGAAAAATCACCATGTTTTCCTAAATGGAAAAGATATTAAGAAGAGTCAAATTGTTTTATGTTTTCTGGAAATCTTTTTGATGTTTGCCTTAATACAAGGCAAGTACACTCTTACCTCTAGTTTTTCTTTCAGTCTTCTACTTTGTGCTTTGATTATGATCATGGCGAAAACTGAAACTTATACAGATGTGTAGTTGGAAAGGACTCAGAAACCCCCAAAGGGAGTTCCAGTTCCTCAGACCATAGTTTGAAGTCTGCTGAACTAGATTTTCTTAAAATCTCCAGATCTCAGAGGTTTACAACAAAATGTCTCACAAATCTCAGAGTTTGCCCAAACAAAGATTTGCTTCTTGATCACACTGCATTTCATGTGGATCACATGGAGCTTTGCTCCCTGATACCCTCACTCATGGACACAGGTTGTCTGACCAGGTAGTGTGTAGGAATTACCAGTCATTGAGAGGGAAGAAGGCAGAAGAAGCATGGTGATTCCTGCATTGACTTGTAAAGATTCTGCAGAGAAGTGACTTCCTTCACTTCTGTTCACACTTCATTAGCCAGAGCACCTGCTCCAAATAGTCAACAAGCACAATCATCCTTCAGGGAGAGACACTGGATTTAGTGAGCAGACTTGTTTACCATTCTCACCCATAGATGACCAAAGGATGCACTTCAGACTGTCCTTGATGAATCTGTTCCTTTGAAAGGAATTCATTATTTAATACTTGTAACATCATCTTGTTAGATGCAATTTGGCTTCTGCACTTTCTTGCTTCATTTTATAATTAAGAAATGTTACAACAGATGAGCATACACACATGTAGCTTATACGTAATGATTTTAAAATTAAACATAAGTTCTTGATAATAAATGTGCTTTTGTAAGAAAAAAATGCCATAACTTAAGGTAACAATATTACAATAAAAATGAAATATTTGCAGCCACTTACTAGGTAAAAACTGTGTATTGAAGAACTATACTAAAGGTTTTACATATTATCTTGATGAATTCCTAGATGGATTTCTGTATGTGTTTATATGTAGACATGAGGCATAGTACAGGAAATATAAATGTAAGTTTCAAAAGCAGTTAAATTATTTTGGATGAAAAATAGATATAATCATTTTTTATCACAGATAATAATCATTTTTTAACACAGAAATACATTCCATCATGTTGTTAGGTGCTATCAAGTTGAGTCCCTCAACTTGAGTAGCACCTAACAACCCTCATAGGGTTTTCAATGGCTGATTGTTTTGAGATTGCTTCAGGACTGGATTGCAACATCCTTCCCCCACAATCCTATTGTAGGTGCTAATAATTTTAAAATAAATGATTTTTCTTTCTTTGGGAAAGGCAGTAGTGATTTCATGTGATTATTTCTTTAATTACATCACTTATAGTTTCTCATTGCTGCTGTAACAAACTGTCACATCTTTAGTGGTTTACAGCAGTACACATGTATTATCCTTGGTAAGAAGTCTAAAAAGATTTTTCTTATGGGCTAACATCATGGAATCACCAGAGCTGAATTCCTTTTGGAGGCTCTAGGAGAGAATCCATTTCTCTTCTTCTTCCAGCTTCTGGAGGTTGCCTGCATTCCTTGACTCTTGGCCTCTTCCTCCACTTTCACATCACATCTCTCAAACCTTTGTTTCTAGCACTACATCTCTCTGTCTCTGGCACTTCCACCTCCTGTTTCTAAGGATGGATGTGATTACACTGAGCCTACCTCGATGACACAGGATAACTTTTCCATTTCAGGAACCATAATTCACCACATCTACAATGTCTATTTTTCTATATAAGGTAACCTGTTCTATATAAGGTAACCTGTTCATAGTTCTTCAGATTAGGACATGAACATCTTTTGAGTAGAAGTTTATTATTCTAGCTTTTATACTTAGATGGTTTAGGGAGATTAATATGGGTTTCAGATTACTTGTGGAACTATGAAGTGCATGTGTATAATTTAAATGAAAAATGTATTCCTTATACCCACAAAACTACCAAGTACTGCAAAATACTCTTTGTTACTCCTATCTGAAGATCCCTTTATCCATGAAGATTGATAACCATTACAAATTTATCTAATGGAATTCAGGTGAGCTTATTGCCCAGAAAAAAGCCTATTCATCACTTCAGTCTCCCTGAATTATTTTCATAGACATCCAGGCAACCCAGATATGATCCAAAACGAAAAGTGGGGACCTGCATAGTCAAGCCAAGCAAAAACACTATATAACAGCTTAAACTTTTTGCCAGTTAGGTAATTATAATGGAGCTAGATTTACTCAATTATTTCAAGAATGTCTATTTGTCATTCTGTGTAGCTCATACCATGTCCATACCACTGGTAGATCATGCTGGCAAGAAGAAAGTAAAATGTAGACTTGCTGCCTATCTATCTTGTTTTCTTTAGAAGAAATTGACAACATGCACAGGCATTTTCTGAGTGACAATTGTGTACTCATGTACAATGCTGGAGATTTCTTTATAAGAAAACAGGAATAGAACTACTTTTAAAGTAGTGACTTTGTCATTTCACAAACATTTTAAAGTAATTTTCTGTGGAAACATTTTTAAACCTGCTGGGATTTTTAAATTTATATTAATACTAAGTTTTATCTCTTATTTTGAATGAATGTTTATTACATTTATGGAATGCCTACATTTCCTACATGTAGACCCTTCACACACATATGCTAACCTAATGCTCTTATGAAGCACATATGGTTGACACTAAGCATAGAGAGCCACTGTACACCTTGTCTTATCCTCAGCTACTTATGCCTTTCTAGTCAGATAAAGTTTTACTTGCAGTTAATCTATATGAACTCAAGATTTCTATTTGTTACTTCTGCAAATCTACTAAAAAGTATGTCTAGTGAGAAACTGGACTTTTAATGATAGATATATAAGATAGATAAAAGAGGCATTTATATACTATTCATATGTGCTGTTCAACATAGGTTTCACGAACTGATAGCCATCTGCCACTATGTTAGTGATTGAATGAAGAAGTAAATGCAAAAATCTTGTGTCATGGAAATTGCTATAAAACCTTCTAAATATTACTCTCAGTATATATACTTATCTTGTACTTATCAAACTGTTCATGTCTTGTTACTGGCCTGAGGGTCACATTTGAGGAGTACTACTCTACAGCACAATAAATAATAACTCATTTCAAACCTACTTTTAACCAAATATCTTATAAACCATGCAATCACTTAAGAGTTTATCATGTGCAATTTTCCCCAATCAGGGTCCAAATTTTTCCAACTGCCATGGCCTCTCCTCAAAGTTCAAATTCCTCATTTTTGTTCCTTAATCAATTTCTTGAGGTTATAACTTTCTGTTGAGACTAAATTATCAAATACTGCTATGGAATATTCTGCAAACGAATATTTTCTTAAAATTTAGTCATAAGAAAACTCATAACTCATAACCAAAGTAATACAATGAAAATGTAAAGCAAATCTGTCTCTTTCCAAAATCTGTGAGCAAGAATCTCCTTTATAAGAACATTTTATGTTAACATAGATGCATTTTTAGGGAGTTGGGTTTTGTTTTTGTTTCTTTTACCTCCCCTGCATTTTAACATACAATCTAGAAATCCTGAAAAATGAAGCTGAAAATAGTGTTTGAAAATAAAATGGGAAATATTTATATGTTGAGGGGATAATTAATACCAGTTAATATCACATCCTGTTTGGGAAAAAATTATATAAGTAATGATAGAGACTTAAAATCACCAATAAGTATCAGAGTAATATATGCAGTGATTTACCAGTGGCCACATCAATATAGGCTGCTGGTAAAGCAGAGAACTCCAAGTTAAAACTTGGGAGAAAGAAACCGTCTTAGTATTTTTAACCTAAGTAGATATTTGGTTGCATGGCTATTGTATGATCTTGTAGAATATCATGCCAAACCCCAAATGCTAAGCTAAGACAAGCAGTTGTTCACCAAGACATTTTTATCCATTCACTAAAAGTTGAAAAAATAAGGATTGTATAATAGTCTATAAGATAAAAATATTCGCCTTAAAGAATAGACTTATAAAGCCGGGTGTGGTGGCGCATGCCTGTAATCCCGGCGGCTTGGGAGGTGGAGGTAGGAGGATCGCAGGTTCCAGATCAGAGGCAGTCTGTGTAACTTAGCGAGACCCTGTCTCAAAAAGTATAAAAAAAATGGTCTGGGGTGCAGTTCAGTGGTCCAACACTTGCAGAATATAGAAGCACGAGGCCCTGGGTTCCTGGGTTCAAGCTCCAGTACCACAAAAAAAAGTATAGACTTATAAGACTTATATTCCTAGGTTTGGTTTTCGAAACAAAGTTTTAAAATCATGCTGTCCTCCAAAACCTTTTTAAAATATTTACTTGTCTATGAAATTCTTGGAGAAGGATCCGGCAATCCACTTCCAAACATCAGTCTGCCATTGAAAAACCCTATGAATAGTGCAGAAGCACTGACAATAGTGTAATAGTGTTTCACCTGTTGTATGTAGGGTTGATATGAGTCTGACACTGACTTGAGAGCACCTACCACCACCAACAATGAAGTTCAGAGGATGACACTCCATAAGTCTAGTGCAATGAGTACAGGCAAAGTAATCTGAGCATCCAGTTCATAGTTTACCTTGGTTATTTTCTATATGTACCGAACACTTGAGTACCTCTTTATAAATATTATGTGTAATGGCATTGATCAATTTAATTTCTGGATTGATATGGGAAAATAAGTATTATTCAGTGTTATTGAAATATCTTAGCAAAGAGCATGGTTGAATACATTTTCAGTTTGATTATATGAGGAAGGTGGGGATTGAGTGATTGTACCACAAGGCCATGATTATTCAAGTTTGGAAAGAGCAATTAAACTAGATTTTAATTACCATTTAGTGCTTTCCTGGGTAGAGGGGATGCTTACACTTAAGAGTGCATATCCATTTTGTGTCCCTCAAAAGACAGTGAGCTTTGGCAGTGATGTGCATGTTTTTATTTTTTGCTCTTGTATTTTCAGGGTAAACTGAAGCTGAAGGGAACTGAAGAAAAAGAATAAGACATAAAATTTTCTCAAAAGAAATAGCTGTATATTTTGATTCCTACTGTGTAAGAGTATAGCAGTTTTTAGCATGATGGGAACATCACAATAGCTCTTTGCTGACACATAAACATTTAGAAGTGATACATTTCATTTGTATAGAAATTATTTGAGGTAAAGAGCTATTTGTTTTGGGAAAATTGATTTAGGTCTTGTTATAGAAACTGATAGCTGCACCAGTACCACTGTGGCATTCGATCTGGTCAGATCTCGGAAACTAAGCAGGGTCGGACCTGTTTAGTTCTTGGATGGGAGACTGCCTAGGAACACCAGGTGTTGTAGGCTTGGGAGAAGGACCTAAAAACCCACTCCCAAAACACAATCAGCCAGTGAAAACCCTATGAATAGCAGGGTAACCCTAACACTACTGTTTCACTGGTTTTATATACGGTTGCTATGAGTTAGACACTGACTCTACAGCATCTAACAGCAACAACAATAGAAACTGAGTCCCTAACGCCTATTTATTAACTTATAAAAGATAAAATGAGATGTACTCTCATTAATTGGAAATGAATTTGTGGCTACACAGGAGAATACAAAGGACAAATAGTAAGCAGAAGAGAATGATAGCAAAGTAATGTTAGAATATTTTGTACTATGGAATATAAATTCTCATCATGAGAATTTATATTCCATGAGCAGAGGTTTAATTAAAGAATAAAAATCTAGAAAACTAACAATTATGAGGAGATAGAGAAATCTAAACGAAGTTTTTATGGATATCTGAGAGGTATAGAGGTCCTTGTTGCAATTTTGGTTTCAATAATGTGGACTCTTACCCTTGTTATTATTTTAATACTCTAAGGATTAATTATTTTCTATTTGACCATGTGGTAAAAATGTCTTATTTTATATCATGCCAGGATGTAAATAACATAAAAACCAAGGAACCATATTTTAAGTAAGCAAAAGATTTATTTACTTCATAACAGTATGAGAACAAATGAAGAGAGTTTGAATTCAAACTCTCAAAAAACATTGCTGGGAGATCCAGACACCCTATTTTTCTGCCCCCATCTTTGGTATGTAGCCTTTACCCTGATTTTTATTAGCACTGGTGCAAAATGGCTGCTAATTCCTTAGGCATCAAGTCCTTCTGGTGGTAGAGAACAGAAAAAGGGAGAGAAAGGATGGGGAAATGGAGACTGTCAAGGATGCCACTTTTTCAAAAAACTTTCTTTGGAAGCTCCACACTTAACTTCTGTTTCCTTCTTCTTGGCAGAACTATTATCAGGCCAGATCTCATGGCCAAGGTTGCAAAAGAAGAATGCCTACACACTAAGAATGGCAGCCACAGTTTTATTCAAATTAATCCTTTCTACCTTTGGAAGACCTTGGCAGCATTCTGTTAAAATCAGTATTATTGTTATAGTTCATGTCAAGTCGATGGCAAACTATTAACCAGGCTGCTTAGCAGGCTTTTGATAAAAATATCAGAATATTGACCTATTTAATAGTTTCTTATTTCTACTGATAAATTATTGAGGCTTAAAAAATACCACTGAGGCATCTGATCCTGTCAGATCACAGAAGCTAAGCAGGGTCAGGCCTGGTTAGTACTTGGATGGGAGACCGCCTGGGAACACCAGGTGCTATAGGCTTAGCAGAAGGACCGGGCAACCCACTCCCCTCTAAAAACAATTTGCCACTGAAAACTCTATGAATAGCAAAGAAGCACTGACAATAATGTTTTGTCTGTTGTACATAGGGTGGCTATGAGTCAGACACTGACTCCATGGAACCTAAAAACAACATGTAGTTAAGACTAGAATGATTTTAAGAACATTATTGATTTATATAGATTAGATTGTGATAAAAATATGAGCAATTTTTAATTTTGTAGTAGATATCAAGTATTACTTACATTGTGCTAGGAATTACCTTCATATTTACATTATATTTAGGTATGCATTCATGTAGAGTAATTGATAGGAATAGAAAATGATCACTCTAGGTGCCTCAAGTTGAACTTTTAAAGATCCACACCCTTCCAAGGAAATTGTCACCATTTGCAAAACACAAATATTACTGGAAGGGTAACATATTTTGCCCTCCCATTTCTTTTTTATTAAGGAGTTAATTAGAATCTTACCTTAGTGACAAAAGGTACTTGGGACATGATCTGACTTCCAATATTTTAGGAGACAGAAGCTAAGTAAGGAGGGCAGTGAAGAGAGAAATGAAATGATCTGGAATATTCCTATCATGCAGTTTTGACTAAAACTGACAGAAGGAGTAAGATAAAGAGTTAAAATTTTAATGAGGCCTGTTACAACTCTTCCAGAATTTAGAAGTTATTAGTACGAAATCTTTGTGACAACCCTCCCTGATAAAGTATTTCTGCTTGAAGAATTTTGGAACATATATCTTTTGCTTCTGAATTATTTTTGTAAGAGGTTTCACATCTTACTTAGTAAGGACACCATAATATAATGGAATAAATGATGTCCTCTCTCCTTGGCAACACGTTGAGATTTTTCATCTCTAATTCTTTTATCTTATGGCTATCATCTCCTCTAAATTATGTATATATACTGTCCATTACATTTAAAACTTTTCAATAAATTATGCTTAGGACTATGGAAACAATGAATCTGTTCTGAGTTAATGTACTATTCTGTCTTTACTATCTTCATTGGTTTAAGGGGAAAAAAGTAGCCTCTACACTTTGCGAAGAGTGCTTATGACATGTGATATGTGAAACCAATGTCTTGAAAATACTAATTCTGCCTGTCAAAAATATCACAAGTGAACTACCAGGAAATTAGTTCAGATATCTTAGGGTTGGTATCAAGTTACTAATCTACATTATATGATTGTTGTCAGAAGTGATCTGGGAAAAAATCTCCATCAGGACATGTCTTTCTGCCTTGACATTCTACTGGCAAAATCCCTTCACAGAACTCCTCACTCTGATACCCAGAAGTAGTAGAGTCTACTCTGTGATCTGCAAAAGGAAGGAGAAAATTACAGAGAGGAGGCTGTGGGTTATACTATCCCTTTTCCCTTTAGCCCAAAAAAATTTTAACTCATTTCAAACTTATAGAAAAAGTTGCAAAAATACTGCAAAGAACTTTTTTCTCCAGAACCCTTTGGAAGTAAATTGCCAACATAATACCTCATCACCTTCAAATATGTGAGTCAGTATTTACTGCACAAAAGAGGAGTTTCCTAGATGATCACAACAAAAGTGTCAAGTCCAGGAAATTAATATTGATACTTTACCATTGTATAAACCAGAGACCCAGTTGATTTTTGCTAGTTTTCCCAATAATGCCTGGTGTAGAAAAAAAATCCAGTTGAGGGTCATAGATGGCATGTAGCAGTAATTTTTTTCCTCCTCCTGCAAACTGGAAAAGTTCTTCAATGTTTCCTTGATTTTCATGATGTTGACTCTTTTGAAGATTATAGTTCAATTATTTTGTAAGCTGCCCCTCAGTTGGGCTTGTTTGATGCTTTCTCATGATTAGATTTAGATTCGGCATCTTTGTCAGAGGTGCCTCAGAAGGGATGCTGTGTTTTGCTCATTAAATCCTAGCAGGTGGCACTTGCTTTTTACTTGTCCCATTACTTGATTAAAGTGGTGATTTTTTTCCTACTGACTACTCACTCCTCCCTTTCTTAATACATATATTCTTGGGGAGGTAGTTTGGACGGATGTAAATATTCCATTTCCTTTCTAAATTTCACCTAGTGGTTTTAGCATATATTGAGGTTTCTTGGCTGAATTACTTTTTGTTTGTCAAATGATGATTTTCTAATTCTATTGTATATGTTAGCATTCTTGTATACAAAAAAAGCCTTCTTTTTTTCTTTTCATTTATTCATTTATATCAGTATGGGTTAGTTGACCCCTATTTTGCTCAATGAGATACACTTTGTTATTAATTTTGTTATTCAAATATCCAATTTGACCAGTTTGAACTCTTTAAGATTGGCATCTGAGTTGTTTATTATTATTATTTATTATCATTTTTATTATTATTATTTGAAGTGTTGGGGATTAGGCTCAGGGCCTTATTTGTGCTAGGTAAGCACTTTGCCACTAAATCATACTCCTAGTCATTGAGTTAATTTGTTTTGTTTATGTTTTTGTTTTGATATGTCCCCTTCATTCTTTAAGCACTTCTTTCTGGCACATGAAGCTGTTCCTGGCTCATCTGTCCTTTCTCTGTCCCAGACCTAGAGTCAGCCAGGTGACTTGATTCTTCCAGTGGAGCATACTATGTAGGAATCAAGGTCTGTGAGCTTGGTGCAGTCATTGCTGCGGAGCTGTTGTTTATGACAGGCCATGCCAATCAGTTGCTAACACCACACACAGACACACGCACGCACGCACGCACACACACGCACGCACACACACACACACATACACACACACACACACACAGCCCTCCTTTCATGTCTGTGTTTATCTCTATATCCCAATAGACTAAAAACCATGATTTCACACAAAGATTTCCAACTCCGGTTGATCTCTCTATATTTTAAAAATCATGAATTCGCTCAGCCTCCTCCGCAGACCTCACCTTTCTGCACAGTGCAGTAGGATGACTTAGGATCCCCTCTGGTGTGTCTGGGGTCCAGGCATATGTGTGTCCGTATGTCTGTGGAGATTGTGTCTGCATGACTGTCCCGCCACAACAGGAGGGAGGGAGCCACATTTCAGCTCTGGATGTATACCACTGGCACTGTTTCCGCGATTACTCCCCGTACCCTGGAGTATCTACTCTCGTGGCTCTCATCCCTATTTTCTTGTGTGCAGGACTTACAACAGCCCAGCATCTCAGGCTGCCGGACGTCTGTCGCTAAAGATGGTGATTCCGTGCTGACTCACCCAAAAACTTGCAGTTTGTGTCCCACAGGCAGAGTGACAGTGTGATGTCAAGGTTGCATGCCGTGTTGGGTCCGGCTCCCATGGGTGTGTGGGCCAAGTCCCTTCTGAGTTTCTGGGATTCTATTCTGCTGTCTGCGTGAAGAAGAAACGGTGGAATGGTGGTCTTGCCACTGAACTCTGTGTAGCTCCTCCGAAGCCAAATGTTCGATTTCAGTGTCCATCCAGTTTCATCCTCTGTCTCCCAATCAAAACTATCACTGTTTCTATCTATTCAATGTGAATTCTAAACCTCACATGGACTTCACCAGATGGAACATACAGGAATCAAATCGACTACATATGTGCAAAGAGACAATGGAAAGCTCTATACAAAATATCAAAACAAGACCAGGTGCTGACTGTGGGTCAGACCACCAACTTCTCATATGCAAGTTCAAACTGAAGCTGAAGAAAATTAGAACAAGTATACGAGAGCCATGGTATGACTTTGAATATATCCCACCTGAGTTCAGAGAACACCTCAAAAATAGGTTTAATGCATTAGACACAAATGACAGGAGACCAGAAGAGTTGTGGCATGACATAAAAGATATCATTCAAGAAGGAAGCAAAAAGTTCTTAAAAAGACAAAAAAAAAAAAAAAAGAAAAGACCAAATTACATGTTAAAAGAGACACTGGACCTTGCCCTTGAACATCCAGCAGCTAAAGCAAAAGAAAGACATGAGGAAGTCAAGGAACTAAACAGAAGATTTCAGAAGGCAGCTCAAGAAGACAAAAACAAATATTATAATGACATGTGCAAGGAGCTGGAGGCAGAAAACCAAAAGGGAGAACACGCTCTGTCTTTCTCAAGCTTAAGGAAGTGAAGAAAAAATTCAAGCCTCGAGTGGCAGTAGTGAAAGATTCTACAGGGAAAATATTAAATGATGCAGGAAACATCAAAAGAAGATGGGAAGAATACACAGTCATTATACAAGAAAGAATTGGTAGAAGACCAACCATTCTAAGAGGTTGCATATGAAGGAGAACTAATGGTGTTGAAGGATGAAGTGGAAGCTGCCTTGAAAGAACTGGCGAAACACAAAGTTCCAGGAATTGATGGGATACCAATAGAGATGTTTCAACAAACAGATGCATCACTGGAGGTGTTAACATGTCTGCGCCAATGGGTTTGGGAAACAGCAACTTGGCCAACTGAGTGGAAGAGATCCATATTTGTGCCTATTCCCAAAAACGGGGATCCAACTGAATGTGCAAACTATCGGACAATATCATTAATATCACACACCAGCAAAATTCTACTAAAGATCATTCACAAGTGACTACAGCAGTATATAGACAGGGAATTACCAGAAAATCAAGCAGGATTCAGAAGAGGGTGAGGACTCAGGGACATCATTGCTGATGTCAGGTGGATATTAGCTGAAAGCAGAGAATATCAAAAAGATGTCTATCTATGTTTTAGTGACTACACAAAAGCATTTGATTGTGTGGATCATAACAAATTATGGATAACACTTCGGAAAATGGGAATACCAGAACACCTAATTGTGCTCATGAGAAATCTGTACATGAACCAGGAGGCAGTTGTTCGAATAGAACAAGGAAACACTGAGTGGTTTAAAGTTGAGAAAGGTGTGCGTCAGGGCTGTATACTTTCACCC
>VMDO01013604.1:40129-57694 GCA_007922755.1 Pedetes capensis | reverse complement strand
AAAAAAAAAAAAAAAAAAAAGTAAAAGTGGGCTGGAAGTGCAGCTCAGTGGTAGAGCATTTGCAAAATCATGTGTGAGGCCCTGGGTTCAATCCCTCTGTACTGCCAAAAAAAAAAAAAAAAAAGAACTTCCTGGCCCTGAGGCGTTCAGAGCCTGGTGCAGGGAGATGGGCCCAGGAACAGCTGTGGGAAAGTGTGCACAAGCTGTTGAGGTGTTGCTGTGAGGGGTGAGGAGGTGGCCATGTCGCAAAGGGGCCTGGTGAAAGTTTGTGAGACATGGGTGGCCACAGGTGGTGAGGTTTTCATGAAGGGCAGCCTCTGGGTTGGGCACTGCCTGGTGAAGAAGCCATGTGGGAAGGGGGCAGAAGAGGCTCACCAAAGGCCCTAGGTTTGGGTGGAAACTGCTGTTAGGTCCCAGGCACTAAAGACCATGTCAGAATTTTAAATAGGAAAAGACATCATTGCAGTTCCCTGGAAGATGGACTGGTCACAGAAGTGGATGGATCATCATTACTATAGATGTGATTTCTTCCATCCCTGCTCAGGAAACGTGGTGCACCTGGGTGCTTGGAAACCACTCGCCCAGCTAAGAGATGTCACCACCGGGTTCATCAATAATGCATTTATCACACATGATACGGGTCATGTGAATTCTGTTTATGTCCTCTGAGATTTCCATTAACCTAAGCAAGGAAGAATGGCTTTAGGCCCACAAGCTACTTCCAGCCTTAGCTATAAACTAATAAAATGTATTTAGTATCTGAGAATCCAAATCTTTTTCTATCTTTTCTTTTTTTTTTTTCTTTCTTTCACAGGGTTCTACTATGGCCCTGGCTGGCCTTGAACTCGAGATCCTCCTGCCTCTGCTCCCTGGAGGCTGGGGTTTCACATGTGATCCACCACACCTGCCTGACAAATCTTAATCAGGTTCTCTCCTGTCTTCTTATCTCAGGCATTCTCTCCACTGTCTCCACAAACCCACCTACACTATAGACTTCTGAAAGCGGAGCACTCACATTGGTCTTGGGGACACCTTGTACTTCTGCTCCGCATATTTGATTGCAGTGAGTGGAGTGTTAGTTTGGTGCTGGCATGCTGTCTGCTTTCCCTATCTGGTGGTGAGCACCTGAAGGTGTGGACCAGATGGGCCTTGTTTCCCACACACTCAGCCCGGTACATACAAGTGCCCCATGTGCTTGGTGGCTTCCCTTTCACAACAAGTGTTTCCACTTAAAGAATGTGCTACAGAGGCTGCTACATCAGATCTGCCCATCTCTGACTCCAGGTGATTGGAAATGTCCTTTTGTACAAGACACCAGAGGTGTCTTTTGTTACAGTGAAATACTGGGCGACAGAAAATTACCACAACTTTAATGGGGTGCTCAATCCTACTGGGTGCTCTAAAAGATGTACTCAAGGGGCTGACCCAGCCCTCGCTGAGGTCCTGCCACCTACAGCTCCGAACTCTGCAGCAAGGGGCCCTTGTCAGCCCGAGCCCAGGCAGTGATGTAAAATAAGAAGGGGCCGTTCATTCAGCCTGGAGGTGTGAGAAAGGGGTGGGGGGGGAAGAGGCACACGCCCCGAAGGGCCTTGCAGGAACCTGTGTCATTAGTGTCAGAGCAGGGGGGGAGGCTGCTGGAGGCCAAAGAGGGGAGCAGAGCCAGACCTGCCCTGCTCATTCCAGAGCGTGTGTGGCCCACCACGCAAGGGCGGCCCAGCTGGGGGTTGCGTGGGGCCGCAGTAAGGTGGACCTCACGTTCTACGAGCGAGCCTCATAATTTGGGAAGTAGGAACCCAATGCACCATTTGTTTTTGACACCCTTAGCTGAAGGGAAGTTAAGAAAACCACAGTCTTATTGAAGAAACCGAGCAGAGAAGTTGTCACTGAGGGAGCCAGTGTACATCTTACTGGGATAGTTGTCCCATATTACTTGTGTCAAAGAGGTGTTAAATTGCAAATAGAATACCAAGGTGGGGTTTCCCTATTTTTCTTCATCATCTTTGTTTTTTTTTTTTTTTTTTTTTTTTTTTTTTTTTTTTTTTTTGTGTGTGTGTGTGTGTGTGTGTGTGTGTGTTTTCCTGTTGCTGGGGATCAAACCCAGGGCCTTGCACATGCTAGGCGAGCACTATGCCACTGAGCTACATCCCCAGCCCTTTCTCAGTTTGTTGAGACAGGGTACATAGTCCGGGTTGACCTTGAATTCACTCTCAGTCTTCCTGCCTCATCCTGAGAGCGGAAATGGCAGGCATGCACCATCACCCCCACCTTTACTAGTTTTCTTAAGAATTATCTTGAGACAGTAGAGACACATACTGCAATCACACAAGATATTTTTAAAATGGAAAAAAAAAAGAAAACTAGTATGGATTTTTCTCTCCACCTGTATTGAAAAATATATTGGGGGAAGAGTATCAAAACTGCAGTAGATGTGCATTAGAATCACAGGTGGATTGGATTCCAACAGGAGCTCTCAAGAGAACTCTCGACGACGATCCAACTCACGCGTGGCTGTAATCCACATCTGATTTGTGTCATCCTCTAAAACCCTTGAAGGGGTGCAGGTTAGAGTGGAGAATATACAGGATATTCTACCTTGTTCTCTTTAGCATCGTCAGCTGACAGTGACAGTGTCTTGGGTGGCGCCTGTTCCTGTCTGCGTTCCCTGTCTGGGATCAGCCAGCCACAGGGCCACGTCATCTGAGCCTCAGAGCACCACTGACGCCTGTGGTGGGGCCTGTGACGACAGGCAGCTGATGGAGGCAAAGTCTGCTCCGAGGGGGGCTGGAAACCCCACAAACACATACTCAACCTGCCGACAAGGCCAAGTGAGGCTCTACTGTTGCTGCAGGACCACCCTCACCCTGGTGTCCTTGAAGTCAAATTGTCTCTGGTCCTCACCTCTGCAAGGTCAAGTGGTCAGCCACAGAAAATAGGTATTGGGTGTTATATTTGGGGATCTCTACTGTCTGTGAACAAGACAAAAAATAGTGTATCTTGCCTGTACAGTAACCAACTATGTTGTTATTGTTAGGTGCCGTCGAATTGTGTCCGACTCATAGCAACCCTCATAGGGTTTTCAATGGCATATTGTTTCGGGATTGCCTTGGGAGTGGGTTGCCAGGTCCTTCTCCCATTTTTGCAGTGCTGGGAATTGAACTCGGGACCTCAGAGACTGCAGAGTGGCGCTCTACCAACTGAGCTAAACCCCAGCCCTAACCAACTATAGCAGGCTTCTAACTGACATGAGACAAAAGGCTTAGGACTTTGGACTAGAAGCCATGTGGCACTTGAAAGTGACATTTAGATGGGAAATGTCTGTGGTGCCCCAGCAGGAGGAAGGTGCTGTCTCTGCTCTGAGAGGACAGGCTTTTTGGAAACCTCCTGTGGGTTGTTTTGTACATTTTGCAGACAGACTGCTGACAGCTCAGGCCACTACTGATGAAGAGGCAAAGCGTGCCCAGCCTTGCCCTTGGCTCTGCTCCTGTCAGCAAGCCTATCTGTCGTAGCATATTCTCGAAGAGCTCTGCATGGCTTACATCTTTCTCACGTTGGCCTCAAGTTGTCTGTTGGTCATTTCCACCCAGAGGACCATCAGTCCCTAAGGAATTCATCCCTCTAAGCCTAACCACCTTCACAGTAGTCTTGGCCAAATCAGTGCCAGGGCACTGTGCATGTCAGGCATTCCCCGGATGGGAAGCAAGGCTGACCTGGCACCAGACCATAAGGAGGTCACCATCTACCAGGGAAACCAGACAGCACACGAGGCAACAAACGAGGAGTGCCCTGCTCACTGCAACTCCTTAGTGCCGGTCCTTAAATGTCTCCATCTGCTGCACACACCAGGTCAATCAAAAATGGAGACGCCCTCATTACACGTCTTCTTACCCCTGAAGAATGCATAATAGCGGAAGCCAGTTCTGGCTAAAAGCGCCTGGTAGCCCACTGCAGAGCCTGAAGCACCAGCCTGCTGCCCACTCATTGCAGCAGACATTCTTCAGCAACGGCCTGTGGAGAGCCAGGCTCAGCTGTCAGATCGGCACTGGTGCTCTCGTTTCTCACACCTACAAAGGCACGAACTCAGGAGTCCACTCACACAGAAGGCTTTCATTCCCACAGAGCACATCCTTTGCAGACCACCACGGCCTGGCCATTCCAGACCCAAGGGCACCCATACAGCCTGTGCGCCTGTCCTGCATGTCGCCAACCTGTCATTAGCATCGTCTGGATTCCAGACCACGTCCGTTGTCAGTGGGAGATGCTCCAGTACTGGATAGAAGGCGCGACGTAACCTTCCTGCTGATCTGGGCCTTCACCGTATCAGTTCCGGATTATGAATCATGACTTGCCAATCCCCATGTGGGCAGCAAATAGATTTTCTCCTGCTGGCCAGGTGCAACGAAGCAGGAGATCTCAGCTGAGTTTAAAGTACGAATGATGACAAAAAAGCATAGCAAAGGGGGCCTTTTCCAAGCTGTTGAGAGTCAGTGAGAGCAGCCCACTTGCTCATTCACAGGTAACAGACGGAAAGAAGGTGGAGCCGCCCAGTCCCTTATCTGCCTAGAAGCAGAGCCTGTAGCTGGAAACAATGGCAGCAACCATCAAAAGAGGCGGTTTCAATCCAAGGTTGGAAATAACCTAAGAAGACTGCCTACGTCAGGCAGGTTTTTCCCTCTTCTGACAAGGGCCGCTGCCCCTCACCCCACTCAGACTCATGGGAGTTCAAGAAAGGTGAGGAGTAATAGTGTGAATAGCCCCCAAGGGAAGGTGAAAATGAACCCTGAGAACTGAGTGGCAAAGTCGGTGTTTGGCTGGGAGAGCGTAAATCAGATTAGCACCAGGCGATTTATGAATGTCAGAAAGATTGCTGTAATCTGAGGGCACCACCCGACCCTGTTGACATGAGATGCCACCAAGAGGGGTGACAACATCTCATCACTTTAAGAAAGATGTCCGTGACCTGTGGCATGGATAACAATAAGCCAAAGTGGATTTGACACTGCTGAAAAACACTCGTGAACCAGTTGGATACGGAAGGTGGTCTCGTGGGCTCAGGGCTGTCTTTGATCTGGCTTGTTTGACACTGTCGTCAGTAATACCTTGAATGACATTTAGAGGTTTGCTAAACAGATTTGGGGGAGATCCAAGTTTGAGAGGTAGACAACAAAATTAAAGTTGAAATGAATTCATTTTGGTTGGCCACAGAACGGGGAGAAATATGCACCGTCCTGCCCTTAGAAGGTCAAGTAGGGTTGAGAAACCCAGCCTGAGTGCTGTGGGGGAAATTCCAGGAGGTTTTTATCACGCCCCAGCTGAACTGGCACGCGCTGCCATCTCCTGCACAGGAGTTTGCATTCCCCGAACTCCCTGCTCAGCTCTCGCCCGGGGGCTTGAAACAGTGCACAGAAGACAACACAACAAAGAAGGGACTGGGTTGGACCCTAAAGCACAGGCGCAAGCAGCGGCAGCGGTGCCCTCCATCCCAGGTGGGGAGGAGCGTCCACCTCATAAGTACAGCCTCTGTGGGCCCAGACAGAGGGGCCCTGAGCACTCACAGCTGTGGTCCCTTGGCCTAAGGGACATGGGAAGAGTCAGGTGCTCCAAGACCCAGGGCAAAGGCAATGATGCAGCAGGGTGGGGAGCCGCAAGGCCGGGAGAGAGCAGGGTGCAGCAGGAGCTGGGTGTTGGCAGAGACATGGGGGCATTAGGAGAAGGGTGGCTGTTGCACCCTCTGAGGGCATCACACAGGAAGGGGGAGTCGAGTTGCTTTCGGCTACTTCAAAGGGCAGAATCAGGACCCGAGACGTCCATGGACGGCAGGCTCTGCTCCGAGTGAGGAAGAACTTTCCGTCTGCACACGCAGAGGAGCCCTCGTGTCCTGCAGCCACCAGGGCAGTGAGGGAAGAGCCTTTGGCCAAGATCGACGTTCTGAAAAAAGCAAATCTTTCCTTGGGAGGGAAACAAAGCTAGACGAGTCCCTTGTTCTCCACACCAACCGTTGAACCTGGGGAGCCGAGCTCAAGTTGCCTGTGCACACTGCCTCCTGCTGGCTCCCCTGGGCCGGCCCTGCCATGGCACAGGTGGTCCTTACAGAACACACACCTCTGGCTCCTTCATAGTGACCCCAGTGAGAAGTGCACCCCACCTCAGGCACCGTGTGTGTGGTGCTGGAGTGAGGCCATAGGGAGGACCCCCCTCACCACTGGGTCTCCCACTTCCTGTCTGAAAGAAAACAAAAATGCTGACCAAGTCCTCGGGTTAACCCACAAAGCCTCTTGAATGCACGTCACTGAAAATCTCAACTTTTCTTCATTACTAGTAATTTTTACCAGGTTTCATTATGACGTTTCTGTCCACGCTTGCACATTGCTCATGTTCGCCTCCCCCTGTTTGCTCTCATGACTCCCCTCCTCCATCTGATACATCTTAACATTCATAAGAGTATCCTGTTGTACTATATGCTATTCCAAGCATAATATATTTTAAGTACCAAGTGGGTCTGTGTAGCTAGTGCAGGGCTATAATCTTCTCAATTGGGAAAATAGGTTGTAGATAAGCTTTAGTAATACTGTCTGACTCCATATTGGAGACTGCCTTGTACAGGAAACCTCTGTTCACAGAACCAGAGCTTGGGGTCAGCACAGCCTGGGGCTCCCTGCCCCTGGTGGCTTTAGGCCACCTGCATCCCTCAGGCGCAGCCCTCCTCACACAGGGATGCTGCTGCCTACAGAAGCCCCGTGCTGTGAGCAGAATTCAGCACAGGCTCCACTATAGAAGAGGCTGGAGCATCAAAGGTAGGCACTGGCCACGTGACGCTACGGACCCAAAGTACATGTGGTCTTTGAAGCAGCAGCATTAGGAATAAAACCCCAGGGACGGGCAGGTCTTTGCATATATATGGACACCTGACTGCCCCAGGTTTTTCCTTGGGAATCAGACTTGGCACTGAGGAGTGTGGCCAGTGGTGAGCTCAGGCCTGGTCCCAGCAGGTCTCTTGGCCAGGCCCTCAGAAGCCCCGCTTCCTCATCCATAAAATAAGGATTCCATGAGATAATGCGTATTCATTGACCACATATAATACCTACTGAAAAGTTTGTTATCTGTTACAATTTTTTTTTTTTTAAATATCAGATCTCACACTGAAATGAAAGTTAGTTGTTGTGGGTTTCCTTGGCAGGCTTGACCTAGCCACAAATCTCACAAAAACAACAACCAGGGCCAGAGGATAAACTGTCGCCAGCCCCTCAGGTTTCCGCTCTCTCTGTTCACAGGTTGCCCGGCTCATGGAGATGGGATTCTCCAGGGGCGATGCCTTGGAAGCCCTGAGAGCTTCAAATAATGACCTCAATGTGGCCACCAACTTCCTGCTGCAGCACTGATGGTCCAGCCCAGCCAGTGGATGACAGTGGCGTGGTCCCCGCCACCACATCAGCCCAAGGACAAAGCAGACTCTGGCGCCAGTGGTCTCACGGGGAGAAGGTGGTCCCTGCCACGCCCTGTCCTTAACTCCGCGATGGTTACCATTGTAGTATCAAAATAAGTTTGCCATTAAATTAGCATGGATTTTTCTATCTTTATTTTTTTATTGGGCATTATCCTTAGTTGGGAGAATTATCGCTCCTTCCTGATGTGTTCAGATGCGTTAGCATTGCAGATTTCTGCAGGCAGTTGAATAGCACTCCACATGGGGACTGGCTGCCATTGTAATGTCCTTCTTACTGCAGTGCACTGTCCCACACACCCTCTGATCATCATCATGGTGAGAGGGGACGGTAATGTGACTTCAGAAAGGACATGCCACGTTGCTTTTAATGGACTCCTTTCATCACTATTTTTTGCTTAAACTTGTGTTCCAATCCCACGGGCTGTTCGGTCCACACTGCCAGGGGATGAGCAGTATCTACCAGGCATCAGGGATGAGGGAGAAGCAGGAGTTCCACCCAGCTCGACACTGGTCCCGCCCACTCCAGGCCAGGAGTTCCCGGCTCCTCCCACTTCTGCTAAAGGTAATGGTAATGCTCAAGTACCGACTCAAGATTCTAGAGTGCTCCGTGACACTGAGCTGGGTAAATTTTGCTCAGAAGATCCAGAGTCAGCCACTCAGGCTAGCGGGTGAAAAGGAGCAGAGGAGAGTTGCTTCCGAGAGCCTCGTGGGGCCTGACCAGGGAGAGCACAGCAGCCTGTGCAGTGTGGGGCCTCGGCCCCGGAAGAGACAGCTGATACTCTGCCCATCCCATCGCTCCTGCAGGGCTAACGGCCCTCGAGCTCATGCTCACCGCCAGCCCCTCCAGCAGCAGGTTCTCCCTGGCCCCGGGTCTTGTGTGGTGGTGGCGTGAGGGACTACGGAGATGGGGAGGCAGGAGGCGGCCGCTGTGAGCATGAACAGTTGTAGAGCGAGCTGACTAGCGCGCTGTAAGCAAACTGTGCAACTGGTACGTTCCGCCCAGTGATCAGCACTGTATCAAATTGATGCAAATTTAGATGTGTGATACTTACAATAAAGTTTTTAATGTGTTTTACTTTTCAGTATTTCTTATTAGGCTTCTCTAACTAGAACTTCCTCCTAGGCAGTCCCACCAGAAAGGGCCTGTGACAGCCAGCCTGCTCGTCTTCCTTCAGAGGGCGTGGTGCCCTCGGAAGTGAGCGCAGCCTTCTGCTCCAGTGGCCTCTCCCTGTGGAGCTCTGTGCCTTCCAGTGGCCTCAACACAACAGAGCCTGGAGCCTCAGGCCCCGGTGGGAACCATCGCTAGGCTGCCGGGGCCCTCGGGCTGCTCAGAGTGGGGTTGAGGTGGCTCTGTGAGCCCGGGTGGCCCCAAGCACTGGCCCTACTTGGATCTGGGTTTCCCCAGCTCAGCTTCTGAGGAACGGTGGTCGCCTGTGTTCACTGATGAAGGTGCCATCAGGCGCCATGACACTGCTGCTGAAGACAGGAGGGTCGACCTGAGACTAGGTGAGACCCACCCGCTGCTGTTCCCCAGGCAAACAGCAGCTGGGGCCAAACACACGCTGTCTCCTGGCTCCCTCTCACCATCCCACAGCACTGACTGAGCAAAGGAAAACCAAACCAGAGGCGGGAGTGGACAGCCTCACTGGGGGACCACAAAGGAGAGAGCCAACCTGAAAAGGATGACGGGCCCCCACCTGCGTGTGCGCACACCTCAGAGATCCTGTCCTGCCCAGAGGAGCCTGCGGACCCCCGACTCCAGTCCTGGAGAGAAGGGCTTCCCAAGCCCCAAGCCACGGACCAGGACTGGTGTGAGCAGCAGGTGAGTGAGCAAAGCTTCCTCCGTCTTTACACAACAGATGTAATGCGATTGAAACATCCCGCGCCACCCCCAACCCTGGTCCATGGAAGAATTGTCTTTCACGAAACTTGTCCTTGGTGCCAAAAAGATTGGGGACCACCGCTGCAGAGGGGAGAACTGAGGACTAAACAGAGGCGCTGCTGGGGGACACCCTTGGGGTTTCTTCTGAGCCCTGCAGCCTCTTCCCAGCTCCTGCAGGTGCAGGGCCTCGCTCCCCAGGGGTGGCCATGGCTTCCCCTCCCTGTCTTGCTGCCAGGCCGTGCTCCCCACACACCCCACCCCCGATCCTGTCAGCCTGTTCACCAGGGCACTTGCTCTGCCTTACTGGGGTGCCATTTCTGGCCCACGCTTGCTTCCCACACCCCCTGACACCGAGTGCAGCCGCCTATTGCAGGACTTTGACTACCTGAGAACACCTACACCCCTTGTCAAGACACCCAGAAATCCTTCAGGTCCATGGCACCCCCAAAGGCCAACCTCACCTGGTGATGTGCACCAGAGCTGGGTATCGGTGAGCCACCTGATCCTGTTTCCTAAGGTCTAGAAAAGACCTAGGCCTTTCACTTTGTGTGGATAGTAACAGAGCTTAATTTTTAAGCAAGCAGATTCCAGATTGTGAAGTGAGAAAGGGGGAAGTGAGGGGAAAGTTATCTGTCGTGAACCTCCCCTTCCAAAGTCAAGAAAAACCAGCCTCTGATGTCGCAGTTTGTATGCGGAGTGGAGTGGGCATTTCAAAAGGTAGCAATTCTTCAGGCAAATTGAGCACAAGATTGTGAACACACCTCTGTTATTTAGGATGGGTTCTGGTCCCCGAGTTTATCTTCCTGTGTTGTTGTTGTTGTTAGGTGCTGTTGAGTTGGGTCTGACTAAACAGTGACCCTTCTTAAATTGAAATGGAAGTATCTCAAGCCATAAATTTAGAGAGATTTTAACCAGCTAAGCCAAATGGTATATAATTTGTGAGAATCAGATTACTTTCTTCACAATCCCCGATACAGTGTTCCTATAAATCAGTGGGCCCAGAACTCAGATCTGGCTCAGATTAAATTTTTACTTGTGAAACTATAATCTCGTATGTGAGAAAAATTGCTAGAATCATGTGAATTTATGATATTGCTTAATATAGCCATGTTTAATGGAGAAAGAACCCCAGTAGCTAAATTTTGATGAAGGCTCCATTAGAGTTGGTGTTCCAGGGGGAGAAGGGCTGGGCCTGGTCTGGAATGCAGAAGTTGGGAAGGTGGGGAGTCGGCCTGAAAAGAGGCCAGGGCGGAGAGCCAGCCCACGGGCGTCAGGGAGAAGGCAGGGTGCGGGGTGCCTGGGAATGCAGAGAGAGAAAGAAATGGTCATTGGCAAGCCGGCACCTGTGGGGGAGGAAGAGGCAGGGGAATGGGCAGACAGAGGACAGCTACGGTCTGCAGGTGGGGTGTCCAGGAGGTGGGGCCACCGGGAAGGGCGAGGGCAAGGTGGGCGGCCCAGTGGCAGCAGGTTCCCAGGGACAAGAGCTGGAACATGAGAAAGTAAGGAAGTGGAGCTGGTGGCACAGCCCCATCCGAGAAACCGGAAGAGGGGACCCTGAGAGGCGGGCCCAGAGCAGGCTGTGAGCGGGAACCACAAGGAGGGTTCACTCGGGAGACCGGAAGGAGCCCTCAGTCCTCTGGAGCTCGCGGAGGAAGATCGGGGTAAAAGGAAGAGGGCCTGGCAAGTCCCAGATCAGATTCCTAGCAGGAGGGAGGCAGCGGGTCCCCAGGTGGGGCTGGGAACTTGGGAGTTGGGCAAAGGCCTCCCGATCAGAACAGCGCGGGCCAGAAGCCGCAGCTGCGGCCACTTCCGGTTCATCAGCTCTGCAGTGCTGTCTGCTGACCCCACCCGGTGAGGATGGCAAAGGCCTAGAGCCTTGGCGGGAGTTCAGACTCCCAAAAACCTAGCCAGGTCCTGCAGGTCCCTGCGACTGGCTGCAGGCCCACAACTTCCCAGGAAGCCTCATCGTTCTGTGGTCTTTCTGGAATGTTCTGAGCCACCTTGACAATTTGAGTGGATGTGGAATGGGAGGAAAGAAGGAGAAACGCTGGTCCTGGAGGGGAGCATGTGGGGTAGGATCTTCAATGGAAACCTACCCAGCCCAAAGCCTGCTCTTCTAGTTCCCTGGAAACCCACCCTGGCCCTCACCCAAACACAGAACCCCCCAGGGACTCTGTGGGGCTGTCCCGAAGGGGCCCGCTTCAGACACTCCAGGGCCTCTGTCTTTGCCACAGCAAGAGAAATAAAGCAGCAAAAATAACATGCGACACCCCAGCCGGGAGAACTGGAGAGTCCCTCGGAGCAGGCGTGACACAGCCCTCTTGAGTCTGATGCCCCCCTTGCTGAGGCCATGAAGTGACCGACTACACAGGCTCCTGCAAGTCATGCAGAGGGCCTGCTCTCTGAATGTGACATCTGTCCTTCACTTGAACCGGTGAGCAGGTTTGTCGAGTGTCTGAACTGGATGAGAACGTTCTAATGCAAGCCTGCATCTTCAGGTGAGGAGACTAGTCAGAGAGACGGGCCAGGGTGGCCTGGCTGGGGTCACACTGCGGACCTGCTGGGCTGGAGAACAGAGCCAGCTCCCTGCCGCCAGGCCTGTCCCCTGCTGCTGCTGGCCTCGCCACAGTGGGCGGCTCCCCTCTGCAGCTGCACACCTGGGGAGTGCAAGAGGAGAAGGAAAGCCCCTCAGGGGACCCTGGACTCCCCTAGGACTGTCCTGAACATTTCCTCCTGCCCATAGCAGGCCCAGGAGCACCAGTGGCCCCTCTCCACAGACGCCCCTCCCTGCCATCTAACAGGCACCATAGGGAAACAAGGCCAAGTCTCCTCCCACAGGGTCACAGTCATCTTCCAAAACCCACTAACTGTCCTAAGCCACATCCGCCTGATTGTCCCAACACGGCTGTCCCATAGGCATAGGAGATGCTGCAGGCAGAGTGGAACGCTAGGTCACAGGTGCAGCCCTAACCCAGAGGGTGGTGTACCCCAACTTCCAAAGCTAGGTCACAGGAGATGCAATGTCTCCTGAGATTAAATTAGTGCTAAAGATACTTTAGGGCAGGATTTAGCTCAGTTGGTAGAGTGCTGCTCTGCAATCTCTGAGGTCCCAAATTCAATTCCCAGCACTGCAAAATGAGAGAAGGATGTGGCAATCCACTCCCAAGGTGATCCCGAAATGCTGAGTCATTGAAAACTCTATGAGGGTCATTAGGAGTCAGACACAACTCGACAGCACCTAACAAAAACAACAAAGGTACCTTGGGCTGGGATTTAGCTCATGTGGTCAAGTGCTGCTTTGTAGTCTCTGAGGCCCTGGGTTCAGTCCCCAGCACTGCAAAGACAGGAGAAGGACAAGGCAATCCACTCTCGAAGCAATCCCAAAACAGTCAGCCTATGAGGGTCACTATGAGTCAGAGCAACGCCATGGTACCTAACAACAACAACAACGAAGATACTTGGAGCCTTTGGAAGGTGGCCAGTTAGAACCTCAGCCAAAGACTGGATTTAATGTCTGGGACTTTCACCCAATGCTGTGCAGCCCATCAGGCATGTGCAAGTCCCTAATTCATTGACTGGGGACCGGCCCCAGGCTCAGTTAAGTTCAGAGGTGCATGGGCGCCAGGTAGTCCCTGCAGTCCTTGCCCTCACTTCCATCCGGGGTGTTCACTGGCCCTCGCTGTAACAGGCGGCACTGTCAGAAGGCTCCCAGGGGCCACGGGTGAGCCCGGGGAGGGAATGGCTAAGGCAAGCCCGCTCCTTGCTCCTTTAGCCTTGCTCACCCAGAGACGGCTCTGCCCTGGGTGAGTGAGAGAGAACTTTTCCGTTTGGCAAGATTTTTCATTTTGCTTCTACACTGTGGCCCAGGGCCAACGTGATATTGCACAGAAGACTCTGCCTGTCTGAAGGCTGATCGGCCTGGCATATCTGTGCAGACTTGGTAAATCCACATGTGTGCCCTACAACTGACCCCCAGTTTGCACATGGATAAGGCTGTCAGGCCCTCAGGACAAAGAAGCACAGTTGGCCCAGAGCTTGGGAAACACTGGCCTCTCAGCAGGGTCCCATAGAATTCACTGCACACAAAGATGAAGGTGCTGTGAATACCGGAAGGACCTAGGGGAAATGATACATTTCTTTTGTTTCAGCATTAGAAATTCCAGCATAATAATTGACATAACTATTGAATTATAATAATTCAAATAATTGAAAACCCAACATTGTAGCAGAGTGGGACCTCCAAATTAAAGGTTATTTTTTTTTAATTTTAAAGAATGAAGCCAAATATGTTCTCCCAGCCTGTCTTATTTCTGACTATGTGAATGACTTTCAAGTTATGACAAATTTCAAAGTACAAAATTTCTAAACTTGGAGCTCAAAAGGACTCCAAATTAAGAAAAATAACTTTGGGGATTCAACTGGTGCAGAGGCGGCAGTGAGGGAGCCCAAGAAGGCCCAGGGGTACCAGAGGCGCTAGGAGGGGCTGTTGCTGAAGCTGGGGTTTGGCAGGGGGTCTGCTGTACTGGGATTCTTTTGCATCCTACAGATACACCTTATTGCTCTTTTTCACATTATGAAATACTCAGTAAAAGGCTGAAAACCTCCAAAGAAGTACTACCTGCCCTCTTTGGGACACTTACAGACTTCATCCAGAAATTCAGACTCAGTGGACACATCCCACTCCTTTCTCTTGGGAGGCTGCAGACCCCTGGGCTGGAGGACTAGGGTCTAGGCCAGGGAGGCATTAAAGACACTCCAGCCTGGGGATGGTAGTACCAAGATAGGAACCCCTCATTTCATTATTAGAGCTCCTCCTGGAGCCTAGAAGACAGGACTTAAAGATCCTATATCTTTCTAGAAGATCTGATCCAGTCCCAAACCTTACCCCTCCTGTCGAAGTTTAGTGGATAGACTCAAAGAGGTACTGACCTGAGCTGCCCTGGGAGTGGATGCCATCTGCTGTGTCTGGAGCCTGGGGCATGGAATCTGTGGCCAGCCCTTGACCAGACAGCTGGGCACGGCATTCTGGGACAAGCCCCAGGCCTCTAGGGAATGCTCCCAGAACCTAAGCGAGAGGTTCCAACCGTGAAGCCTGACAGGCCAGCGATTCTCCTCCGGGCACCCTGTGCAGCCAAGAAGCTGCCCTCGTGCAACGTCACCCCAGCTTCTCCCACATGCCCAGGTCCCTGGACACCCAATAAGTGTTCAGTGACTGAGCAACTGAGGTGCGCAATACTAACCAAGTACGATCTTTGCCACGTAGGCATCCACCACCATTGTAACATGGGCAGAACCTGCCAGACGCTCTCTTATCCTAGGCTGGGGACTGGTAGTTAGTCAACATTTTAGGTGAAGTGTAGAAATGTGTCATATATTATCTACATATTGTTGTTGTTAGGTGCCGTCGAGTCGAGTCCAACTCATAGCGACCCTGTGTACAGCAGATGGAAAACACTTGCCGATTCTGTGCCAGGCAAACCATCTTATTTATGTTTAAGTCCATTGTTGCAGACGCTGTGTCAATCTATCTGGTGGAGGGTTTTCCTCTTTTGCGTTGACCTGCCACTCTCCCAAACATGATGTCCTTCTCCAGGGATTGATCTCTCCTGACTACATGCCCGAAATACATCAGACACAGTCTAGCCATCCTTGCTTCCAAAGAGCACTCTGGTTGCACTTCTTCTAGGACAGATTTGTTGGTTCTTTTGGCAGTCCATGGTATATTCAATAGACATCTGCATGTTAAATAATTTAAACATGCGCATGTCATTCATTTACCCATCTTCTGGCCACTTTGGCTAAGGCCTTTTTTAAAAAAGTTAAAGTTCTACTGAGCAGAGATGTGAGTAGTCTTTCATAGTCCATACCCCCAGGCCTCGTTGATGATTCCTCTCTGGGTTTCTTTATCAGAGTTCCAGTGAGAACCTAGGGAAGACATTGTGCACAGTTCTCCCAGATTCCTGCCTTTCCCACAGTGCCTTCTAGTTGTCCTCTCCTATTTTGACAGCAGGTTTGATTTTAGCCATTCACCAACACATTCAACTCGGGAGTTATGAAACTTCCTTTTTCTTTTCCTTTTTTTCCCCCTTTTTCTTTTTTTAGGGGGGTACTTAGAGTTGAACCCAGGATCTCATGCATGCTTTGCAAGCACTCTACCACTGAGCCGCACCCCTAGCCCATTTGTTACATTTTTTATTTTGAGACAGGGTCTTACTAAATTATGCAGGCTGCCTCTGGCCTCGAACTTGCCATCCTCCCGCCTCCACCTCCTGAGTCACTGGGATTACAGGCAGGTGCCACTGCGCCCAGCTGAAAGCCACTCTTCTTTTTCTTTTGTGCTTTATCAGTTTTCATAGTTAAATTACTTCATTTCAGTAACAGTTGACACAGCTGGCTCGGAAAGAGCTGGGTGCCCCCTCAGCTGTCTCTTGGTGAGCGCTGACCTGCAGGGCCACTCTGCTCCCTGACTTGGTGAGTGGAGGTCACTAGAATTCCCACGGTAGCTACAGCTGAGAGTGGAGAAAGTGGCAGAGGTTGGGAGAATGGGAGAGAGGCTCAGCAAGGCAGCATTCAGAAAGCCCAGGGGCCTTGGCCGTGATTTCTTTTTCCTTCTCTCTTTTTTTTTTTTTTTTTTTTTGGCAGTACTGGGGGTTGAACCCAGGGCCTCGCACTTGCATGCTCTGCAAGTGCTGGACCTCTGAGCTGCACCCCCAGCCCATTTTTTTACTTTTTGAAACAGGGTCTCACTAAGTTATGCAGACTGCCTCTGGTCTCGAACTTGCAATCCTCCTGCCTCTGCCTCTCAAACTGCTGGGATGACAGGCATGTGCCACACGCCCAGCTTCAGCTGTGATTTCTTACTCCACCCCCTGGGTGGTCTCCGAGCCTCACTCAGCTTCAGCAAAGCAGTAGCTGTGCCTCTCTAACTCCCAATGCCAAAAACTAGGGCTCTTCTCGCTCACTGGCAGCTCTTGCCAAGCCCACACTGAGGAGCCAGGAAGGGCCCCCACCTGGAGCGATGGGACCTTCGGTTCTGCAGCACCTGGCCAGGGCGGGACCTCTATCTTGCCCTTCCTGGCCGGGCCTCCTCTCCTGCCTCTTTTTCTAGTTTTCATAAAGCTTTCAGGCCCACCACCAGCCTACCGCTGTATTCCCAGGTGACAGTTTCCCCGGAGGGACACCAGCGACAGGTTGTACAGGTGACCGGGTGCAGGCCACCCACACAGAATCAAAAAGAAAGACACCAAAGATGTGGTGATATGGCAGAGCCCGTGAACCCACGGGGAAATGGGGCTCAGATGTACTTACCAGTGTCACACTCAGAAGTCCCACAGTGCTCAGTTCTGGAAGGGATGTCAGTGGTCTTGTTGACGAATGTCCCCGTGGTGCAGATGAAGTCAGTTTCCAGAGCTGCTGGTGACTTGCTGAAGGTACCTGGACCCCACACGCCACTCGGGCCCACCTGGTGGGAGGTGACAGGCTCTTTACCAGGGAAGTGTTGGCGGGAACCTCGCCCCCAGCCTCTCGCCTCTCCTGAGTCACCTGCTTTCACACGCTCAGCCGGGGAAGGTGCACGTCTGAGGCCATGGAGGGGACTGTGGTTACCATGGGTCTCCTCAGCCAGAACTTTCTGTGAATCTAAAAGATGAGCAAAAGGATAAAACAAGAGATAAGATGAAGTGACTTCTGAAGAAATGCTTAGCACAGTAGGGCTGACGAACAAGTGAGAAAAATCTCAAGGTCATAGGACAGGGCTCTACAAGATATGTGGTCAATAAACCTGGGTCACAGACTTGACTCAGAAAAAGTACAGCCAAACCGAAGGGTACCCATGGCTCCGGGGGCACAGAGTATGGGGGGGCTACCTGTTTCTCCTACAGCTCTGAGGCCAGTGAGCCTTACAGTCTGGGTCACTTGAAAGGCTAGAAGACACAGTCTCCAGCACACCCGCCATCCCCACTTCAAATGTAACATCGTTCCTGAGGCGCCGAAGAAAATAAATGGGATTAAAATTTTTTGCTCTGTTTTCACTTCTGTTTATTCTCTCAGTAGCTGATGGGAAGCACGAAGTTCAGAAGAAGAGAGGAGAGTCCATTCATCATCACACTTCCGGCCACTTCCTCCTTAAGTGGGGTGGAAAGATGACGAACACTGCCTTAGGCCTGGGGCAGTAGTCGGCTGGTGTGGCACTTGCCAGGCACACACAAGGCCCTGGGTTCCAGTCCCAATGCCACAAAAAGAG
>VMDO01013604.1:0-32919 GCA_007922755.1 Pedetes capensis | reverse complement strand
TTTCCTGTAGTGGTCTTTGTTTTTATCATGTTAGAACAATTACATGTGATTTCTAGTCCATTTATATTGATCTCATTCTTATCTTCCCTCCCCCCCTTTTATTATGATCCAACCTTTGAGTAGGATTTTTCCTTCTTGTAATTTTGAGTCAGCTCCCTCATATGAGTGAGAACATGTGTTGTTTCTCTTTCTGAGCTCGTGTTCGTTCACTTAAAATAATTTTCTCTAATTCCATCCATTTTGCTGCGAATGACTGTATTTCATTTTTCTTGATTGCCAAATAGTATTCCATTGTGTATATATACCATAGTTTTTTTATCCATGATTTCTTAAAATCCTCTCTAGCTACGCATATACACTCACACACACGTAGGCGTCTCCTGACTTCACCTTCAAATCGTCTCTCGCATCTCTTCCTGTCTTCACGGCTTTGGCTCCCGAAATGGGCTGCACACTGGAATCACTGGAAAGCCTTGAAAAACTCTAATGCCCAGGCTACAACTCAGGCCAGTTCAGCCAGAATATCTGGCAATGAGCACCAACCAGGCAGCAGGAATTTCTAATTTCCCCAGGTGATTCCAATGTGAAGCCAAAGCTGAGTATCAATGGCTTCTGGGGCCTTAAAGCAAGAAAGAAAACCAGCCCCACCAGATGTAAATATTTAATCTTCTGGACCCTCACTGCTTGAAGCACGGTTCCTCAACCGGTGGCATCAATGTGGACCGAGCTTGCTAGAAATGCAGAATCTCGGCCCCACTCCAGACCTCCTGGAGAAGAACCTGCGTTTTCCCAGGATCCCAGGTGATTTGTATGTTTGCATGTAAACTAAAATGTAAGAAACTATGTTCAAAGGCGTATTGAAAATGGTACCTGTCCCAGGCAGGCCACCATAGAACTAGCTCAAGCTAGCCCTATGGAAGCTGCGGGGCCAGGGCTCACTGTGACTCACACTCGCGTTTCCGAGCTTGGAGCCTGCTCCTGCAATTTGTGCATGACTGATGTGAGTTTGAACACGGACTTGGCCTTCCAACAGGCCTGGATTTGAGCCCCAATTGTGTTATCTGCCCTTTGCATGACTTGGTGTCTCCGTTTCCTCATCTGTTGAGTGGCAATAACAGCAGTACTGTTACTTCATGAAATTTGAGAAATACAAAAAGATAATTCCCATGGAAGGCTTAGCTCGGGGCCTGGAAATTCAAAGGCACTCAGTAAATAGGAGAGGCAGTGGCACAAGGAGACAGTGGCCTCATCTGAACCCACTGCAAAACCAAGCATGCAGTAGGTTCTCAACAGGTACCTGATGCATCCTAATGTCTGACGGTTGAGTTGATCAAGATGGCCCTAGCAGCCCTGTCAACTTGACTAGGCTCTCAGCAGGCTTTTTCCTGACTCTAGACTCCTAACCTCCCTTTTCTTAGTGCATTTACTTTTGTTGTTGTGCATTTACTTTGTTGCTGTTGTTAGGTGCTGTCAAGTCAGTGTCCAACTCACAGCAACTCTATGCACAAGTGAAACACTGTTGTCAGTGCTTCTCTGCTATTCATGGGGTTTTTAATGGCTGATTGATTTTTGGGAGTGGATTGCTGGGTCCTTCTCCCAAGCCGACAGCACCTGGTGTTCCCAGGTGGTCTCCCATCCAAGTACTAGCCAGGCCTGACCCTGCTTAGCTTCCGAGATCTGATGGGATCAGATGCCACAGTGGCATGGCTACAGGTGCATTTACTTTAGAAAACCCATGATTGTACGTTCTTTCACTGCCCTTTTGAGATGTAAGTCTTCTACAACCCAGCAATATCTTTCTCAAGGGTTTGTGGGTCACCTCTGAAATGCAATCATCAAGGACAATTGTTGTTTAGTGCTGTTGAGTCATGTCCAACTCATAACGACCCTCATAGGGTTTTCCATGACAGATTGTTTTGGGATTGCCTCAGGAGTGGATTGCCAACTCCTTCTCCCATTTTTGTGGTACTGGGAACTGAACTCAGGACCTCAGACACTGCAGAGCGGCGCTCTACCAACTGAGCTAAATCCCAGCATCAAGGACAATAGCACCCCTATTTCCTAGTGTCTGGGAGAGAGTTGGGGCCTAAGTTAGGTATGCACCTTGCTCCAAGCTGCAAAACTACTTCCCAACACAAAGGTTATTGTTGTTAGGTGCTGTGGAGTCATGTTCAACTCATAGAGACCTCCATAGGATTTTCAATGGCTGATTATTTTGGAATTGCCTTGGGAGTGGACTGCCACATCCTTCTCCCATACCACAAAGGTAAGACAGCTTATTTTACCTTCAGAGAAAGCCAATTAGCAGAAACAGATGGCCTTTTACTGTCCCTGCCATCCTCCAGTGCATGTCCACTTGCTTGACTCTGCGTTTCAAAGCCTTGCTGCCCTTGGTCCCAGCGTGGAGTTCCCACTGAGTTCTGGCTCTCCCCACTGTTGCAGTAGCCTTGGAGAAGGTCTACCTTTCCTGTCTAACTGTGGTGTAATGTTTGCTTTGAGAGGCCCACCCTCAGATCTTCTACTCGATCTTTTGTGGCTGCAGAAGTTGGTCACTGGAGCAGGGGCAACTGCTGTCATCTAATCTCAGACCATCAAGATTAGAAACCATATCTTCAGTGGAAGAACTGAAGAGAGCCCAGGAGATAAGGGTCTGAGGCTGGTAAACAGCAATGGGCAGGGATGGAGCAGTGCACATTCTGAGACCCCACCGCAAGCCCCATCAGACCTCCTGGTGGATCTAAACGTGTTTTGCGGTGGGTCTAAATGTGATTTCTTGACTGCTTCCCTTTAGCCATGTCTGGCTCCTCCCATTCCACTTGCGCATTTTCTTCTGTCTCAGCCCCTCTCCTCTCCTGCAGTTGAAGAAGATCCCTCCCATCTGCCCAATGTCCAAACACCCCAGACCCTCAGGAGGCTCCTGTTCTTCCTGCTCTCTGAGTTGATTCAGAGAATTTTTTTTTCCCCCTGTACTACGGGTTGAACCCAGGGCCTCACGCTTGCATGCTTTGCAAGTGCTGGACCACAGAGCTGCACCCCCAGCCCTCTTTTATTTTTTTTTATTTTTACTTTTTTTTACTTTTTTTGAGACAGTGTCTCACCAAATTACACAGACTGCCCTCTGGTCTCGAACTTGCAATACTCCTGCCTCCGCCTCCCAAGCTGCTGGGATTGTGGGCGTGCGCCACCGTGCCAGAGAATTCTTAAAGGGGTTTGGGCAGGTTCCTTTATATAGGCACAAGTGAGCTTGTCACTGGTGACTGAACTCAATCTCCTGCCCCACTGCCCTCTTTGGAGGCCACCTGCTGGGACTGCAAATTCCAACCCTGTAATCATACGGTGGGTCCCTCCAGCGACCATGTGGTCCCAGCCTCAAGGTCCTGGCAAGAGTTGCCTCTTCCACATAAACTCAGGTCCATGGGTGGAAAGGGCTTCTGGTGAATAACAAAAGATGCTCCTCTGTCACTCAGGAAATCCCTAGAGTCTGGAGAACCTGTGCCAGGAGCTGGGGACAAAGACCAAACTCATTTCTCATTATATCGGCACACAGGATGAGACAGTCCCACTCAGAAGATCATAGTGTGGAGTTCTACACTGAAGGCACTCAAGGCTCTAAAACGTAGTCAGGAATTTTAAGATGCATCAAATGGACCCATCAAGACCAGAAGCGGGGGCATTGTGGGACAGGGACTGGGAAGACTTTGCAGAAGACTCTGTCAGCATCCTGAGGGCTGGGGGGACAGAGGGACAAGCAAGGTTCTTTCCAAGAGAGGGAATGGGCACATTGGCAGTGAGCAGGAGGGACTGGGGACAGGTGGCCAAGATGGACCCCAACACTGACATGGTGTTCCCAGCACGTTGTAGGAAGCCTCGTGTTTTATTTAGCCAAACACAAAACCACCCCGGTCAAGATGTTCTGTAAATTGCTTTAGACTCCAGAAGTTGTGATGGAAGTTTCCAGAAGCTCTAATATAACCCACACTTACATGCATTAACCATTCTGTCATGCACCGCACACATGTAACCATAAACAATGCCTGCTCTCTGACTTTTTCCTTTCTCCTGATGTTGTCCCCAAAATGCTTTCTCCTTGCCCAAGAGTCAAACCATGCAAGAGCACACTCGGAGTCCCTTCATCCCGCTTGTCACCTCCACTCCCTGGCCCTTTCCAGCAGCAGCTGCCCAACCACACAGCTGGATGTTTCTCCAAGGTTTTCTGACTTTTTCAGAACAACCTTGGCATGTTTGTTGTTGTTGTTGTTAGGTGCCCGACTCATAGCGACCCTCATAGGGTTTTCAATGGCTGACTGTTTCAGCATTGCCTTGGGAGTGGATTGCCAGGTCCTTCTCCCATTTTTGAGGTGCTGGGAATTGAACTAGGGACCTCAGAGATTGCAGCGCAGCACTCTACCAACTGAGCTAAATCCTAGCCCCCTTGGCATGTTAGTAAATGTTAACTCTAAGCATTTAGGAGTTTTGCAGTGAGAAAGAAGTGATTTTGCTCTTTTCAACATTTCACCTCCCCACATGTGAAACATAGTCCAAGCTCTTTGTCTGAGCCAATTTTTCCAGTCTTGTCCATACTTACTGTGAAAACACTCCTTTCCTTAAATCCCCAGAACCGTTTCAGAGGCAAGGAGCTCTACTGCTTTTTATTAGGAAACATTAGATAGGCATTTGTCATGAAGCGAGTGCACTTTGAGCTTCAGAGCTCCTCATACAGTCCCTCCCAAGACCCCAGTATCTAATTTTGGGTAAGATGCTCCAAAATTAGAAATCTTTTGAGCGCCATTTTGATGCCACAAGTGGAAAATTCCACACCATGAAGCTTTGTTTATGCACAAAGTTATTTAAAATATTGTACAAAATTACCTTCAGGCTATGTGTATAAGGGGTATATGAAACACACGAGTTTTGTGTTTAGACTTGGGTCACATCACTAAGATATCTCCCCAAATCCAAAAGCATCTGAAATCCCAAATACTTCTGGTCCCAAGCATTTCAAATAAGGGATGCTCAACTGGTATTGTCTTCTTTTCCTTTTTTTCTTTTTTTTTTTCTTTTCTTTCCTCCCCCTCTCTCCCTCCCCACCACCTCTGTCTCTCTCTCTCTCTCTCCCTCCCTCCCTCCCTCTCTTCCCTCCCTGCCTTCCTCTCTTTCTCTCCTCATCCCTTCTCTCTCCCCCCTCCCTCCCTCCCTCCCTCCCTCTTCTCTCTCTCTCCCCCTTCCTCTCTCTTCTCTCTCCCCTTTGGTGTGATTCTGGGGACTGAACCCATAGCCTCGCACTACATCCATAGCCCTGTCCTCTTTTTCTTAAAGAGCCTACCCACCCCCGCAAAACTATAAGCTTCAGGCCCCCAGCGCTGGAGCCTTCCCTATACATGGTGTAAAGGCAGCGAGACTTTAAACCTCATCCTCCGCCCAGGACACGGAGCCTCTGGTGTGGTTGCTGCTTGGTGTTTCTGAGGAAGCTTTCGCCAAGGGAGAGGAGAAGAAGGAGGAGGAGGAGGAGGAGGAGGAAGAGGAGGGTCTGAGTTTCCAAATATTCAAGAGCCATTTCCTGTACTGTGTGGATGCGAAGAAGTAAATGACAGGGTCAATGGCGCAGTTGGTGTTCATGAGGGCCACTGAGACCTGCAGGGCCAGCGTGAAAGTCCTCTGCTGGGCGCAGGAAGACAGGCCGAGCACCTCTGCCACCATGAACTGGATGACGTTGAGATGGTAGGGGCCGAAGCACACGGCCACCACGGCCAGCACCGCCAGGGTGAGGAAGAAGGCCCTGCGGGGGAGCCCCTTCTCACTGCTCAGGGGGTTCTCCCGGGCTGCGCGGCACAGCTTCCAGGCGATCCTCACGTAGCAGAACAGGATGACCCCCACGGGGCTGCAGAAGCTAATGACGCAGGCCACCAGGAGCAGGACAGGCAGGCCGAGGACGCCCTGCACGCTCACGTACTCCATGCAGGTCAGCCTGCCCTCCACCGACTTGGCCATGGGCGTCAAGAGCAAGGGTGCTGTCTGCAGAAGCGCCAGGAACCAGACCACCACGCAGACGAGCCTGGCCCGGCCAGCGCTGCGGAGCCGGGGGCACTGGGGGGACCGGACCACCGCCAGGTAGCGGTCCACGCTCACGCAGGTCATGAGGTAGATGCCCCCGTAGGTGTTCAAGTACATCATGAACGCTGTCAGCCTGCACAGGCCGTCCCCAAACGGCCAGTGGAAGCCCAGCACATAGTAGGTGATCTTTCCAGGCAGGGCCAAGGTGAACAGGAGGTCGGACACCGCCAGGTGCACCAAGTAGACCCCCGTGGAGTTGATCTTCTTGCCCTTCTGACAGGTGAGCCAAAGGGCGAGGATGTTTCCTAGGGCGCTGAAGACCAAGAGGGCCGTGTAGAACAGAGAGAGCGCCAGGCTGGCCACGCGGGGCGGGAACTGAGGGAGGCAGGAGTTGGTGGGAGCAGGTAGGCTGCTTGAGTCATCCATGCCTGAAGCCATCTCACAGAGGTCCCTGGGGAGACAAAGGAATAAAAGTGTAATACTGTCTGTGGGGTTATGGCCCTGCGATATAAGAAGAATAATGCTGAAGCGACATGCACATGAATAGATACCTTCTTTAGAGTAAATTTTTGGAAGTAGACCATAGTAATCCCAGTTACTATTGGTGTGTGACAAATTACCCCAAACCACGCTGTTGTTGCTGTCGAATTGTGTCCAATTCATAGCGACCCTTATAGGGTTTTCCATGGCTGATTGTTTCGGGCTTGCCTCAGGAATGGATTGCCACATCCTTCTCCCATTTTTGCAGTGCTGGGAATCGAACCCAGGACCTCAGAGACTGCAGAGTGGTGCTCTACCAACTGAGCTAAATCCCAGCCCCACCCCAAACCATAGCAGCTTAAAAAGCATTTTATTATGTTCCTGGGTTCTATGGGTGTTGAAGAGGGCACTGTGGGAACAGCTCTGCTCTGCTCCCTGATTTGGGAGCCTCATCCGGGAAGGATAGAAAACTGGGAGTTACTTGAATGCAGAGGCTGGAATCATCTGGACTTGACTTCACTCACCTGTGGCAGTCCTAGCTAGAACCTAGCACAGGCTGTCAACTGAAGCACAAGCCTATAGCTCCTCCATATGGCCTGGGCTTCCTCACAGCATGGCAGCCATGGAGGAATTAGTCTTCATAGGTGACAGCTTGTACCAACACAAGGTAGAAGCTGTGTGTACGGACCATTGTATTTTCTGTATTTTATGCCTTGACATCTGGGGTCTGGCTGACCTTGGAGGGAAAGCCCCTCTCAGGGTTAGCCGATTCCTAGAGATAGTCAACAACTCACCCATGAGCCTGCTCAAAAGCAAACCAACCAGTCCAGAGCCCTTACCTTCAACCACTTCCTTTCTCAAACTCTCCCACTTCCGCACAGGTACCTGAAAACCACGGACAGCCCCCTGTGCCGCAGAGCCCACTGCAGTGATTCAAACTAGCCAATCCCAGGCCTGCTTACCCTGGAGGCCACAGGACTGATGCCCTCATCTGCTGTCACTTGCTCTGCCCCTTGACCAGCCTCACACGGCATGGCAGGCCCTCTCCTCCTGGGGACTGTGAGTAGCAAACTTTTCAAAGACAATCATTTCCTGAGCTCTTCATCGCATGGAACCTCAAGATATCTAGTAAGGCAATCGATTTTAAATCACTGCATCACCTTTTCTTCCCTACCCTCTGAAGTGTCACTTCATTACTTTTATCACCTCCTAGCAATTATAAGGGCTGGGATTTAGCTCAGTGGGTAGAGCGCTGCTCTGCAGTCTCTGAGGTCCCCAGTTCAATTCCCAGCACCGCAAAAATGGGAGAAGGGCCTGGCAATCCACTCCCAAGGTAATCCCGAAACAGTCAGCTATTGAAAACCCTATGAGGGTCGTTATGAGTCGGATACCGACTCGACGGCACCTAACAACAACAAAGCAATTATAAATAACTCAAGGCCCACTCTAATCTAAGTGCAGGCAAAATAGCACCCACTTCTCAATAGGAAGAAAGTAGAATCACTTGTAGCTGTTTTCTGACCACAATATCTTGTGGCTGTTGGGTGCCATCATGTCAAGTCCAGCTCATAGCAACCCTATGCACAACAGGATGAAACACTCCCCAACACTGTGCCATGCACATGATCTTTTTATGTTTGACCCCAGTGTTGCAACCCACTGTGTTTCTTCTCATTTTGGGTAATGCCACATCAGCAAATGGAGGTCCCAGGAGTTTTGTTTCATTCTCGTCATTAAGGCCAACTCTACTTTGAGGAGGCAACTCTTCCCCAGTCATTTCTTGAATACCTTCCAGCCTGGGGGGCTCATTTTCTGGCACTACATAGACAGTGCTTCTCTGCTATTCATAGGGTTTTCAATGGTTAATTGTTTCAGGAGTGGGCTGCCAGGTCCTTCTTCCTAGTCTTAGTCTGGAAGTTCAGCTGAAACTTGTCCACCATGGGTGGTCCTGATGGTGTCTGAAATACCAGTGGCATAGCTTTCAGCATCACAGCAACCTACAAGCCCCAATAGCATGACAAGCAGTCTCAGACACGTGGGGAACCACAACATATACATGCAAAAACGTGTGTGAATCATGAAAATGCAGATGAGTGATTTTCACAAAGTGGCACGTTCCATATGATTAACACTCAGATTAGGAGTCATCATCCCAACAGCCTCCCAGAGGTCTCCTGCAGCCCTCTCAACCTCCACCTCCACTCTACAGTAACTACCTTCCTACCTTCCAAGTCACAGTGCAGTTTTGTCTGCTTTGGCAATTCACAGAAGAAAATCAGACAGCAAGTATTTTTGTTTTGTTTTGTTTTGTTTTGTGGCACTGGGGTTGAACCCAGGGCCTTGCGCTTGCATGCTTTGCAAATGCTGGACACCAGCCCACTTTTTAACTTTTTGAGATAGGGTCTTGCTAAGTTATGCAGACTGCCTCTGGTCTCGAACTTGCGATCCTCCTGCCTCCACCTCCTAAACCGCTGGGATTACAGGCATGTGCCACCTCGCCCTGCTTAGATAGCAAATGTTCTTGCTCAGGGAGCTTCCTTGGGCTGCCAACCCTCTGAGAGGTTCGTCCATCCTCCTGGGTGTAGCTGCCGTTTGTTGCTCCTTGATGCTGGACGGCATTGCGTTGCAGGAACACACCCCGTACATTTCCCCATTCTACTGTTGGTGACCGCTGAAGTTGCTTCCAGCTCAAGGCTCGTGGCTTACAGCTGTGCTGTGCACATCCTTGCACACGTCTTTGGTGAGACCTATGTGTACATTTCGCTGAGTAGTTAGCGAGGCGTGGGACTGGCGAGGCACAAGTTCTGCACGTGTCTAGCTTGACTACGGCCTGGCAAACTGTTCACCACAGTAGCCGTTCCCAATGCCCCTGACAATGGAGGAGTGCCACTGGCTGCTGCTCCTCCCCAGCCTTTGACTTTTCCCTCTTCTCAGGTTAACCACTGGGGTGTTAATGCAGGCGGAGCTCCTTGGGCTCCAAGGGGCCCTTCTTGGATCACTACTGTTGCTGAGCACCAGCTCCCGTGGTTGTTGGCCCCGTGTAGATCTTCTTTATGCAGTGCCTAGTTAAATATATTATCCCTCATTCTATTGGTTTGTCTGTCCCCAACTTGCCTATCTATGTCTTCCTATTGCACACCGCCGTTTGCCAGCCCGCTGACTGAGGTAGCCTTGCACACCTCCGTTTCTCCCAGCTGCATCCTGGGGGAGGAGCTGCGTGGGTCTGGTCAGGGCTCTTCGTGTTGCAGGTTGGAGCCACCGCATTGTCCACGCGGGCCACACGTGAGCACTCAGACCTCTTGAAGTGCACTGCAGTCCGTCAGGAAGCCCTTGCCTTGGACTTCCTGAGCCTGGAGATTTAAGTCTGCTCAGACAGCCCCCAGGGTGTCCTTGAGCCCGCCCTGGCAACGCAGGTCTAGAGAAGCCATTGCCCAGCACACAAGTGGCTCCTTCTCCCAGAGCTCAATCTGCATCCTGCAGACCCCTGCAAGGGGATGGGCAGGTGAGGGAAGCGGCCCAGAGGGCTGGTATCCCCTGACCCTCCAAAGTCTCTCTCCCTCTGTCATACCCCACCCCCACACACACATGCACATTCACGCTGACAAAGACATACACACACACGAGGTATGAAATGTGCCCCCAGAAGGGGACAGGCTGACCCAAGTCCTCAATGAAACGACCACCCTTTGGAGTAAACCCTTCCCAGGAGCCAACTACACCCACACGTGCTGCCCAGAGTTCCACCAGCTGTGATCCAAGAGAGGGGCTCCTCTTCCTCTTCCCTTTCCCAAACACCCCCGCCTCAAGCCCGGCTGAGTTTGGGTATTAGGTGTGGGGAGGAGGCTCAGAGCCTGAGCAGGGCCAGTTCAGCGCAGGAGGGTCCCAGCCACAGGTCAGCTCACCTTCTAGAACCGACCTAAACATCCTAGAGTGGCTCTCTGATGCCTAGCGGGCATCAGAGGGCTGGTATCCCCTGACAATGGAGGAGCTCCGCTGGCTGCTGCTCCTCCCCAACCTTTGATGTTTTCCCTCTTCTCAGGTTAACCACTGGGGTGTTTATGCCAGCGGAGCTCCTTGGGCTCCTAGCGGCCCTTCTCAGATCTGATGCCTAGTGTGTCTGTTTCTCAGTTTCCTCAGGGTTCACGGGGCAAAGGGTTGGGCCTTCCTCCTCAGGAGCCGTGGTCCCCATTCCTGGTTGTTCCTCAGGCTCCTCCTCAGGACATGGCCTCCCAGCCTCCACTCTGCCAGGCCCTCAGGGCTCACTCAGTGGCCTGTCCTGGAGGACATACGTCCCCCGCTTCCTGCCTGCACATGGGCTCTCCTCGCGGCAGGCTCCTCCTCCATGAAGCCTCTCACCTCTCAGTGCTTTCCTGGCCCTTGACAGCGACTTACCTGACTCCTTCACCCTCTGCCCCTAGACTCTGAGCTCCAAGGGACTGGCCTATTCCTCTTCCTTTCCTTGCAATTTGGTACAAAACAAGAGCTCAGGAGGCTGGGCCCTGCTGGAAGCCACAGAAAAGTCACACCCATGGGGTGGGTGGTGGTGTCCCAACCGCTATGGGCCTAGCAAGGTTGGCATGGGTGGGACAACCACACAGGTCCCAAACAGAAGCCACTGAGAGCAGGCCAAGTTCGTGAGTCCTGAGCCCTGGGACATGGGCCACCCAAATGGCCAGATAACGGCTCCTGCCTTTTGCCCCTGGGTGTCGGTGCAAAGGTCTAAAAGCAGGGTGCTAAATGGCCAGCTCCCAGTGCAGCCAGCAGATCTGTGTGTTCTCCATGCCTCTTTGCATCCATCCCACCCCAGGGGTTCCCTCCCCAGGAGCACAAAGCCTCCTGCTTGGCACACGTCCCTTTTTTCTTAGGAAGTGACCCAATACTGGTCACTCAGGCCTTGGGATGAAGTTACCCTCTCCATGCATTTCCCTCTCCTATGCTGGGCGTAGCCTGCAGCCATAGCCCTGTGGTATCCGATCCCATCAGATCTCGGAAGCTAAACAGGATTGGGCCTGGTTAGTACGTGGATGAGAGACCACCTGGGAACACCAGGTGCTGCAGGCTTGGGAGAGGGATCTGGCAACCCAGTCCTAAAAATCAATCCAACATTGAAAACCCTATGAACAGCAGAGAAGCACTGACAATAGTGTTTCGCCTATTGTACATAGGGTCACTATGAGTCGGATACTGACTTGAGAGCACCTAACAACACCAACAATGCTGGGTGTGGTGGCTCCTGCCCAAGATCCCAGCACTGGGGAGGCTGAGGCAAGAGGATCACGAGGTCAAGGCCAGACTAGGCTACATAGTGAGACCTTGTCTCAGGGGGAAAAATGACTTCACCTTGTGAGCCCCCCAGAGTTGTGACTGGGGAGTGCAGGGTGTAGTTCTGTTCAGAGACAATCAGCACACCCAGGTGGGGGAGCAATGAATCAAAAGAGCTCCCAGAAGGCGTCTGAAATGTCCTCCCATGGGACAAGCCAAGGGGCCACCCACGCCCTATCAGCAGGTTGGGAGCAGTGACTTGAGGCCCACTGTGGCCTGATCTGTCCTTCTGTCCAGAGAGGGACAGCAGGGATAGGGGAGGCGGGGAAGGTTAGGGGGCTGCACCCACTGACCACTGGAGCTGAGAGTGCTGGAGCCGAGAGCCAGGGGGTGGAGGAGCAGTCCCGCCGATGCCAGAGAAGGGCCCAGCTGACTCACCTCGCTCGCCAAGGGCAATCGATGCCAAGGAGGCCAGCAGAGCCCTGTCCACCCGCTTTCGTAGGTGTCCAGGAAGCGCGGATAGGTGTCCTGTAGGCTCTCTTCTTTGCCGAAAATGAATCAGTTCATGGCACTACACCCTATAGCTTCCTCCCTTGACACCCCTGTTGGAAAGAAAAAGAAACCCCCAAATTATCAGCCAAGGTGATCTCCCCACCACAGGATGCAGCTGGGCCAGGCCTCAAGGCTGCCAGCTGGAGGGTGGAGGAGGAAAGTCTCCCCAGGAGGCCGGTTTCCTTTCAGCTCCATTGCTGGGCCCCCCACAGGCTGGGATTCAGACCATGCATTTGACAATCAAGCCACCAGCATCAGGAAATGCAAAAGCGGCCACCATTCTGCCCCGACTGGGAGCAATCGTCCAGGGAAGGCAAGAAGGGCTGTCTGGGGGCCCATAGGTACTCCTCTCCAAAGAGGAAGGAGGAGGGGAGGCGGCCCTGGCTCTAGATTTCCTGGGCTTTGTAGTCCAGGCCAAGGGCCTTAATGGAGCCTGAAAGGCTCATTTGTGGCCCAGATCGGCAGCACTGCGAGAGCTGCACCTAGCAGGGCCTGATGTTGCATTGCAAATGAAACCCCCGCTCTTCCCCAGCAGGGGGAGGCGACAAGCCAGGCCGCCCCTGGCCACTGCTCTTTTCTTCTTTCCATTTCCCAGAGAACGGTTTCTGCTGCCACACGGCTGGCTAATAAACGAGGCAGCCGCACATCCTTTGATGAAGACAGCGCCTCCATCCCAAGCTTGTTGTCATGGAGATGTAGGTGCGCCTGCCTCTTCCCAGGCCGTCTCTGAACCCCGCATGAAGCCCGCTTCCTCCCCTTCCTTCGACAGCCAACTCTGCAGCTTGGTCTGAATTGTGTGCTCCCAATGCACTCACCGCGACCTCCCACGTGCCTTGGTTTCCCCCAATCCAGAATGTGGGTCAACACACCCTTAATTGGCCTCCCACTGATGGGAGTCGTGGCCCTCAAAATTTCCCATATGTAAATTGAGACCCGGGCTGGGATTTAGCTCAGTTGGTAGAGCGCTACGCTGCAGTCTCTGAGGTCCCGAGTTCAATTCCCAGCAGTGCAAAAATGGGAAAAGGACCTGGCAATCCACTCCCAAGGCAATCCCGAAACAGTCAGCCATTGAAAACCCTATGAGGGTCGCTACGAGTCGGATACCGACTCGATGGCACCTAACAACAACAACAACAAATTGAAACCCAAAAGATGTCCCCCCAAACTCCAGATTTGTTGGTGATAAGTTAAGTTTAAAAAGTCCTATTTTACAAGTAGCCATTGAAAATCCTATGACCAGCGGAGAAGCACTGTCAGATAAAGTGTTGGAAAATGAGCCCCACAGGCTAGAAGGCATTCAAGAAATGACTTCCAAAGCGTTGCCTCCTCAAAGTAGAGTCGACCTTAATGATGGGAATGGAGTAAAGCCCCTGGGACCTCCTTTTGCTGATGTGGCACAACTCAAAATGAGAAGAAACAGTGGCTGCAACAGTGAGCTCAAACATTAAAAGATCATATTCATGGCATAGTGTTGGGTAGTGCTTGGTTCTGTTGTATTTAGGGTCGCTATGAGTCAGATCCAGCCTGCAGCGGTAGCCCTGTGGCATCCCATCCCGTCAGATCTCGGAAGGTAAGCAGGGTCGGGCCTGGTTAGTACCTGGATGAGAGACCACCTGGGAACACCAGAAGCTGTAGGCTTGGGAGAAGGACCTGGAAACCCCCTCCCAAAAATCAATCTGACATTGAAAACCCTATGAACAGCAGAGAAGCACTGACAATAGTGTTTCCCCTGTTGTAAAGAGGGTCGCTATGAGTCGGATACCGACTCGACGGCACCTAACAACAATAACAACAGTCCTCAGAGAGATACACAAAATACAAGCCATTTAAACCAGGCAAAAACAGAACACACAGTGATAACCAGCAAAAGAGCAATCTGAAGTCCTGACCTCAGGGGCCTCTACACGTGGAGAGAACCAATCATATATTATATTGAGTCTAGGAGCTTGCATTGTGTTTGGTGACTGAAAGTGGAGGAGGCAATAGCATCAATTAGGACCTGGTAAAAGTTAGGGCCAAGTGGAAAACATGTCCCTCCCAAGGAATTTGAAGGATGAGGGGGAAGTGGCCTCTTTGTTTCCTCAGAGTTTAACGTTCCATCAGATTTCATCTTAAGGAATTTGAGTGAATGAGTTTATGTTCAGCCAAAGGTCACAGAAACTCATAATCCTCTCTCTCTCTCTTTCTCTCTCTCTCTTCCTGCAGTCTCATGTAAATTCTTTGTGCTTGAGTTTGACTAGCAGTTTCATAAGCCCATAAATTTCTTGTGGTGGCACACGCCGGTGAATGAGGAGGCTGAGGCAGGAGGATCACGAGTTCGAGGCCAGCTTGGGCAACACATTTTTTATGGGAGAAGGGCCTGGCAAGCCACTCCCAAGGCAATCCCGAAAACAGTCTGCCATTGAAAACCCTATGAGGGTCGCTATGAGTCGGATACCGACTCGATGGCACCTAACAACAACAACAACAACAAGTTTCTTCATCAGGGATCTGGAAACCTTCCAGCAGTAACCCACTAACAGCGCGAACGCAAACTCAAGAGTTACTCAAAACCTGCGCCCGGAGACTGGTGCGCATGCGCCATGTGCGGAAGGGGGCGGGGCACCTCCGCCGGCACCCACGCATGCGCTCCGGGGAGGTCCCCTAGGCTGCGCGTGGTGTTTCCGGTTCCGTTGGCGAGCTGTGAAGCTGGTGGCCCGTAGGTGCGGCGCTCCCATGGATCCCTTCCCGTCTTCGGCGGCGGCGAGCGTGGGCGCGGCGGACCCGCGGCTGCAGCAGTTCATGGAGCTGGAGACGCAGAAGCAGCGCGTGCAGCGGCTGGTGCACCACATGACGGACCTGTGCTGGGACAAGTGCATGGACAGGCCCGGGCCGCGGCTCGACAGCCGCGCCGAGGCCTGCTTCGCCAACTGCGTGGAGCGCTTCATCGACGCGAGCCAGTTCATCCTGAACCGACTGGAGCAGACGCAGAGGTCCAAGCCAGGCTTCTCAGAGAGCCTCTCCGACTGACCCCAGCACCCAGCACCTCGCTGGACCAGGAGGGCAGCCCGAGAAGTGAGGAACTTAGATGGGATGGTTCTGGGTCCAAGCCAGGCTTCTCAGAAAGCCTCTCCGACTGAGCCCAGCGCCCAGCACCTCGCTGGACCTGGAGGGCAGCCCGGGAAATGAGGAACTTTGATGGGATGGTTCTGGGTCCAAGCCAGGCTTCTCAGAAAGCCTCTCCGACTGAGCCCAGCGCCCTGCACCTCGGTGGACCTGGAGGGCAGCCCGGGAAATGAGGAACTTTGATGGGATGGTTCTGGGTCCAAGCTAGGCTTCTCAGAAAGCCTCTCTGACTGAGCCCAGCGCCCAGCACCTCAGTGGACCTGGAGGGCAGCCCGAGAAATGAGGAACTTTGATGGGATAGTTGACAAAGCCGTGGGGGGATTGGCTGCCACCTTTGAGACATCTTGTCACCTGAGGAGGAACAAAGACCAATTGGGTGAGGGGGGTGTTGAGGGACCTATGTGTTTGGGGTTGTGTTTTTCTATGCTAATCTTGTGGAAATAATTGACAGATGAATGGAAAAGTGTTTGATGCATGTTATTGTATGCGGGGCTGCGCTGTTCTCAAGGTCTCCTTCACTGCTTTCTGTAGTTTTTGTAATGGAACTGCTTTCTGTAATTGGAGGGTGGGAGCACACAGGTAAATCTCTATTTGTGGGAATTCACATTTTCAAAGAGAACTTTGTGTCTGCCAGAAATAGCAGCAGTGGAAGAAGAATAATTTGGCACTTAACTATGAACTTCATATCTAGTTTTGACTAACAGTACTGGAAGAGAAAAATCTATGGAGTGTTAGAGTCAGGCGTGTGGGTACATACGGGTAATCCCAGGCCTTGGGACCTGGAGGCAGGAGGGTCAGAGTTGGGAGGGCAGTCTGGGTTACACATCAAGACCGTGTCTCAAAAAACAAAGTGTTCGTACAGAATGCTTCAGCTTTCTATTATCTCCCTCCCCTTTACTATGATATACTTATATGTCTATATTAAAGTATGGTCTCAAGGTAGAATGGGCAATCTGAGAATCTAGAGTCCTTTAGTTATAAATGGATCTAAACAATGACTATAATTGTCATTACTGGACTACCACAGGGAGAAGTTAATTTATGCTGTATAGCAGGGTACAAAAAAATTCAAACATGTGCCTAGAGAAATTATAAAGATTTAAGGCAGTCAAAAACTTAGCAGCAGTTTCAGGTAGAGATACGTGCCTGGTGTTAATCATTAGTGATCCATTTACTGAGTTCTTTTGATCACTGAAATAAAAGCTTCTACAAGCAACTTCACTGTGGACAAGTCTTAAAATTGTTGTTGTTAGGTGCCATCAATTCGGTGTCTGACTCATAGTGACCCTATGTACAACAGATGAAACACTATTATTGTGCTTCTCTGCTATTCACAGGGTTTGCAATGGCTGATTATTTTGGGGAAGTGGGGTGCTAGGTCCTTCTCCCAGGCCTATAGCAGTTGGTGTTACCAGGCAGTCTCCCACCCAAGTACTAACCAGGTCCAACCCTGCTTAGCTTCTGAAATCTGACAGGATCAGGCCACAGTGGTACAGCTGCAGGCTAGTCTTAAAATTGTCATGGTTGAAGAGCTCATGGCCATCCCCTATTGGCAATTAATAAATAAGTAAATTAAAAATTGGTTATTTCTGTAGAATTGTTGTTGTTAGGTACTGTTGAATCGTGTCTGACTTAGCAACCCTTACAGGGTTTTCAATGGCTGATTATTTCAGGATTGCCTTGGGAGTGGATTGCCACGTTCTTCTCCCATTTTTGCTGTGCTGGGAATCAAACTTGGGACCTCAGAGACTGCAGAGTAGTGTTCTATCAACTGAGCTAAATCCCAGCCCCTTCTGTAGAATATAAAAATGTAATCATTGAATTATGACTGAAAACATACACCAAAATACATCAGATTTCTAGGAATCAGATCAACAAGTTCAACCGTGGCTTCACCATCTTCCCTTCAGGACTTTTATTAGTCCATTTTCCTTTGCTATAACAAAATACCTGAGGCTAGGGAATATAAAAAGGAAGGAGGTTTATTTAGCTCACAGTTCTGGAGATTCAAGAGCATGGCACCATCTTAGCTTGGTAAAGGTTTCATGGTAGGTGGCAGCATAGTGACTGGAGCTCAGGCATCACATGGCAAGACAGGAATCCAGAGAGAGATTCAGGGGTCAGGCTCATTCTGTGATAACATCTCATTCTGTAGGAGCTATGATTCTATAAGAACTACCTTAATCACTTCCAGGGCAGTGACCCCAGTGACCTAACCACTTCCCATGAGGCCATGCCTCTTAAAGGTTCTACCATCTCAATATGACCCCACTAGAACCAAGCCTCTAACACTTGAAGTCTTGGGGAACAAACCACATCCAACCCATAGCAAGCCCACTCCACCTCCTAGATCAGCCCATACCCCCAAATGCCCCCATGGCTTCTCTGTGCCATCCCACCCACCTCCCCCTGCTTCTGTGTCTCATCCTTCTCCTCCACTACGTTTTCGTGGTTGTCACCTTAGTCCAGGCCTCACCCTCTCTTGCTAGGAGGATGGCCACAGCTTCTTACTTTCTGGCCTCCAACCTTAAATCTCTGATCCTTTCTGCATTCGGCTCCTCACTATAAGAATGAGTTTGCTAAAATGCACATCAGATTGTTTTATTTGCTCCCTATACTTTTTTTTTTTTCATTACTAGAGAATTAATCTAGGGCTCTCTACCACAGAGCTGCACTCCTAGTCCTCTTTTTATTTTTTTATTTTTTCTTCCTTTATTAGTAAATGAGGGCTGGGATTTAGCTCAGTTGGTAGAGTGCTGTGCTGCAGTCTCTGAGGTACAGAGTTCAATTCCCAGCACCACAAAAATAGGAGAAGGGCCTGGCAATCCACTCCCAAGGCAATCCCGAAAGTCACCATTGAAAACCCTATAAGGGTCGCTATGAGTCGGATATGGACTCAACGGCACCTAACAACAACAACAACAGTAAATGATGATGGGGTGCAGAGTAATACAGCATTGGCTTTTTCCATTATGCATCCTTTACATCACTTCTAGCAACACTTTCATTGACCCACAAAGTTTATGGAGCCCTAGGGCTAGTATGTAATTAAACTCTGTTACTTATTTGGGTTATCGTCCCCTATTTTTCCAACATACGAAGTTGTGCTGTTTACATTGAGATTGACCTCTCCCCCTTCATCCCTCCTCATTGACCCTCCTTCCCATCCCATCTTCTCTAATCTTTGCTTCCCTCTGCTAGATCCCTCCCTCCTTCTTTCCACTCCTTATATCATCCCTTCTATGCTAAGCTTAATTGTGCATTTTTTATATATCAATTTATGTATAGGATTTTTTCCTTCCTTTAAGTGATTCAGCACCCACATATGAGGGAGAACATATGGTATTTCTCTTTTTGGGTGTTCGTTTGCTTAAGATGATGTTTTCCAGGTCCATCCATTTTGCTGCAAATGACATTATTTCATTTTTTTAATTGTTGAGTAGTATTCCATTGTGAATATGCACCATAATTTTTTTATCCATTCTTCTGTTGATGGGCACCTTGGTTGGTTCCATATCCTTGCTATTGTGAAAAGTGCTGCACTGAATATGAAGATGTAGATGTCTCTGTGGTATGATGACTCATCTCCCTTTGGGTATATTCCCAATAGTGGTATAAGTGAGTCATATGGCAGTTCTATTTTTAGTTTTCTGAGGTATCTCCATATTGATTTCCAAAGTGCTTGAACCAATTTACAGCCCCACCAACAGTGTAAGAGGGTTCCCTTTTCTCCACAGCCTCGCCAGCATTTGTTGTTATTTGTTTTGTTGATCTTGGCCATTCTTACTGGAGTAAGGTGGAATCTCAGAGTTGTTTTGATTTGCATTTTCCCTAGTGGCTAGGGATATTGAGTATTTTTTCATGTGTTTCATGACCTTACAAACTTCTTCATTTGAGAACTGTCTGTTCATTTCTTTTGCCCACTTTTGTATTGGATTATTTGTTGTCTTGGGAGTTGCTTTCTTAAGTTCTAGGTAAATTCTGGAAATTAGTCCTCTGTCAGATGTGTAGGATGTAAAGATTTTCTCCTATTCAGTGGGGATTTCCTTGACTCTTAATTGTTTCCTTTGCTGTACAGAAGCTTTTTAATTTCATGTAATCCCACTTATGTATTCTTATTGCGATTTCCTGAGCAATTGGAGTCTTATTAAGGAAATGCTTTCCTATGTGTATATGTTGGAGCATATTGCCTATCTTTTCTTCTATTAATTTTAAGTTTTCTGGTTTTATGTTGAGGTCTTTTATACATTTTGAGTTAACCCTCATGCATATTGAGAGGTGTGGGTCTGTTTTCATTTTTCTGCATGTAGAAATCCTATTTTCCCAGCACCATTTGTTGAAGAGGCTATCTTTTCTCCAATTTTCCTGCATTGCTCCTTTGTCAAAGATCAAGTGGCTATAGATGCGTTGGTGTATCTCTGGGTCCTCAATTCTGTTCCACTGGTCTTCAGGCCTATTTTTGTGCCAGTACTGAGCTATTTTTGCTACTATAACTCTGTAGTATAAAGTCAGGGATTGTGATCCCACCTGTACTAGTTTTGCAGCTTAAGAGTGTTTTTTTTTTCTTTTTTTTTTTAATGTACATCATAATGTGATTCATTTTGACATGCTTTTCATTGTGACATTTTCATATGTGCATTTTGATAAACATTATGCATATAGGTTACCCCTTACCCTCCCCTATGCTTCCCCCCTCCCACCCCTTAAGAGTGTTTTGGCTGCACATGTTCTTTTGTGTTTACATATGAAATTTTTGGATTATTTTTACTATTCCTGTAAAGTCTGTCATTGGAATTTTAATGGGAATTGCATTAAATCTATAGATTGCTTTTGGTAATATAGCAATTTTTACAATATTGATTCCCCCAATCTATAAGCAGGAGAGGTCCTTCCACCTTCTAATATCCTCTGAAATTTCTTTCTTTAATGTTTTGAAGTTTTCCTTGTAGAGATCTCCAGGATAGTTGGTTAGATTGATTCCTGAGTACTTAAGTTTTTAGTGGGCTATTGTGAAAGGGATTGTAGCCTTAATTTCCTTCTCTTCCTGCTCACAGTTGGTGTAAAGGAAGGCTACTGATTTTTGAGTGTTGATTTTATATTCTGCCCCCTTTTTATTTTTTATTTTGAGACAGGTCTTGCTAAGTTGCACAGGCTGCCTTTATTTTCAAACTCGCAATTGTCCTGCCTCAGCCTCTCAAGTCACTGAAATTACAGGTGTGTGCCCTGTGCCCTGGCACCCAGTGTGCCCACAATCTTTTGATAGCTCTAACTTTTCTTATGGGGTGGGGGTTTAAACTCAGTTAGTAGAGTCCTTGCTCTGTACACTCTAAGGCCCTGGGTTTGATCCCTAGCACTATAAAAGTGAGAGAAGGACTTGGAAACCCACTCCCAAAACAATTAACCATTGAAAACCCTATGAATAGCAGAGAAGCACTGACATAGTGCCGGCCATGGCACAGTGTCGTGGAGTGTTTCTTTCTGTTGTACATAGGGTCACTATGAGTGTGACCCAACTCAACAGCACCTAACAACAACAACAACAACAAAATTTTATGATCAACCCTAATTCCATGACCTGGCATTTGTTACTCTCTCTGCCTGGCATGCATTTTCCCCTTTTCATGTATCCTGGCCAACTCTGCTTACCTCCTCCTCACTCAAGACTCGGCCCTCTTCCAAGCTGTACTCCTTGACTTCCTCCATCCCCTACCTAACATAGATGCTCCCCTTCTAAACCTCCACAGCACCCTACACAATGTCTCAATATTAGTGCACACCATAAATGACTGTTGTTGATCATATGGGAAGCTATTTAGGGAAGTGACACCTCTCACTCATATTGTCCCTCTAGGCACAGCGTTGGTACAGAAGAAGTGCTTAGCAAATGATTACTGGGTGCAGGGGCAGAGGTGGGTACTATTCCAAACCTGCCTTCCACACCTTCTGTTGGCGTGTCTTCACTCTTAGCCCAATGCTTTCTTCCCACAAGACGCCCTGAGCATCCCCTTTGCACGCAGTGCCGGCCACTGGTGAGGGATGCAGTGCAGTCTAAGATACGTTCGTGGCCTGCAAAGAGCCAAGAGGTTAAATGGGAAGCTGAGATTCCTGAACATCACTAAGAAGCACGTGGTGCTTAATATGGGGTTGACAGCTGGGATGGGAAGATGTCCTTATATCTTCTGTTGGCTTCAGAAAGTCACCAGGTAGAGGAAGCTGAGGGAGGCTCCTGTCCCATCCTCGTATGTTGTAGATGAAGAAGTTGAGACTCAGAAAGTGAAAGTGAGTCACCTGCAGTTAAGTAGGCAGCTACCAACATCACTGAGCCTGAGACCAGCCTGAGGGCCCTGGAGCAAGTGCTCTTCAAGAAAAAGAAGACAGCTGGGCGTGGTGCCACATGCCTGTAATCCCAGTGGCTTGGGAGGCGGAGCCAGGAGGATCACAAGTTCGAGACCAGAGGAAGTCTGCATAACTTAGCAAGACCCTGTCTCCGAAAGTAAAGAAAAAAAAAAAAGGGCTGGGGATGCAGCTCAGTCGTCCAGCACTTGCAAAGCATGCAAGCGCGAGGCCCCGGGATCAACCCCAAGTACCACAGGGAAAAAAAAAAAAAAAGAAAAAAAGAAAAGAAAAGAAAAAGAAAATGAAGACATGGCACCTCCCCCTTCCACACCACACACAGAATGAGGGAAAATCTTCAATTAACAGAATCAACTGTAGTTTCCTCACAAATAGCTCAGGGTCCTTTTGCTCTATTCCGATAGAAACCATGAGTGGGCAAAGAATAGCTCCTTCATTGTTGGCCTCCCGGAGCCTTTGAGTGCCCGGGACTTATAAACTGAGCTTTCAAATCCCAGAGGCTTTATAGCTCTAAATCTTGAGAACCAGGACCTGCCTTATGGCTCTAAGCTTTCAAAGCTAGTGACTTATAACTCCAAGTGCTCAAAACCAGAGGCTTATTCTCCAAGACTTAGGTGCCAGTGATTTTAGGGCTGGGTTTTCAAAGCCATAAGATTACATATTTAAGCCTAGTAAAACACATATGTATGGCTCTAACTTCCAAAGTCAGAGACTTTCGTCCCTAGGCTCTCAAAACCAAGGGCTTATTGCTCTGAGCCTTAAGTGCCAGTGGTTTATGGGCTGGGCTTTCAAAGCCAGAGATTTATAGCTCTAAGCCTTAAGAACCAGAAACTTACGGCTCTAAGCTTTCAAAGCTAGAGGCTTAAGGCTCTCAGTCCTCAAAGGCAGGGGCTTATTGCTGTAGATTTTGAGTGCCAGTGACCCAGCACCCAGCAGCTCAGTGTTATAGCTCCTGAGCTTCAGGTGTCAAGGTACCCTTCAAGTAAAAGAAGGTCTTGACCACTTTGGATGGCTCCTCACCAGCCAGGGCGGATAATTTTCAGGGGCTTTCTGAAACTCTTTTCAGTGGGCAGGGTCTGCAGCTCATCTGCTTGGCTCTTGCTGTCTTTCACCTCCAATCTCAGCTCTTTGAAGCCTCTCGCCTTCTGTAGTGTCAGCGGTCCATCATCCCTTACTTCTCAGCGCCTCATCAATCCTTTGCATCTCCACAGTCTCTGTCCCCAGCCACTTCCTGGAACTCCAGCTTCCTTCTACCTGCTACTGCTTCCGGCAACCATCTCAGCCCCCTCTATCTGGACAAAGAGCATAAATAGGCAATAAAAGACCACCCATGACAGGCTTTTATTAGGGCCTGGGGTAGCAACACAGGGAGGTAGCACACAGGAGGGAATTCGGTAAGCTGGCCCAAGGACACTAAGAAGGGTGCAGCTAACACCACTGGTCACAGCATGTGCACTAGCTATCATGGGCTGGGGAGGCGCTCTCACCTCCGCAAGAATGGGGACTGCTGCAATGAGCAGCCTTGGATGGGGCCATATGGAGCAACTGTTGTTGTTGTTAGGTGCCATCAAGTCGGTGTCTGACTCATAGCAACCATATGTGCAACAGGTGAACCACTATTGTCATGTTGTTGTTGTTGTTGTTAGGTGCCATTGAGTCGTGTCCAACTCATAGCGACCCTTATAGGGTTTTCAATGGCAGATTGTTTCGGGGTTGCCTTGGGAGTGGGTTGCCATGTCCTTCTCCCATTTTTGTGGTGCTGGGAATTGAACTCGGGACCTCAGAGACTGCAGCGCAGCGCTCTACCAGCTGAGCTAAATCCCAGCCACTATTGTCATGCTTCTCTGCTATTCATAGGGTTTTCAATGACTGATTGTTTTTAGGGAGTGGGTTGCCAGGTCCTTCTCCCATGGAGCAACTCTAGGCAGGATCAACTAAAGGTCATGTGGAGTTGTCAAAGACAAAGTAACATCACCTGACGACATCACAGGGTGGTTGGAGTGGCCATGACTTCGGCAGAGTCTCTCCGAGCAAAGCCATGGTTGGATCCGTGGCCATGGTTATGGTGGTTCCTGTGGCTGGAGCGGAGTCTTCTCTGGGCATCTGCAGCTGGACCAGAGCTTCCTTCACGTATCTGCTTCTGGCCACCCCAAGGTATTTATAACGTCACGGCCGTCAGGATGACAGCTCCACGGAGTGATGAGGAATCTGCTATTGGATGGAGAGTTACCACTAAAGTGGGAGAACGGAAGCCACGGTTCCTGCTGCCCTGATATGGGGCTTCCGGAATGGCAGCAGTGGTTCTCATAGCCTCATCAGACTCAGAAATGAGGGAGACAACTGCAGCAGCCCCTAAGTTCAGCCTCTGTCTATAGCTAGCCTGGCGCAGTCGCTGGGTTCCACTCCAAGGCAGCCACGCTGCAGTCAGGATAGAGGGAAGAGTTTGACGGCTGTCAATCAGGAGACCTAACTGCCTGCTCCCTGCAGCTTTGCTTATTTAAAGAAAAAACATTTAAGGGTGCTTACAATAAGGACCAGGACTGGGATTTGGCTCAGTTGGTAGAGCGCTGCGCTGCAGTCTCTGAGGTCCTGAGTTCAATTCCCAGCACCACAAAAATGGGAGAAGGGCCTGGAAATCCACTCCCAAGGCAATCCCGAAACAGTCAGCCATTGAAAACCCTATGAGGGTCACTATGAGTCGGATACCGACTCGACGGCACCTAACAACAACAATAATAAGGACCAGGGAGAAGGACCTGGCAACCCACTTCCAAAAATCAAGCCACCATTGAAAACCCTATGAATAGCCAGGTATGGTGGTGTACACCTGTAATCCCAGCGGCTCGGGAGGTGGAGGCAGGAGGATGGCAAGTTCGAGACCAGAGGCAGTCTGTGTAACTTAGCAAGACCCTGTCTCAAAAAGTAAAAAAATTGGGCTCAGGGTGCAGCTCAGTGGTCCAGCATTTGCAAAGCATGCAGGTGTGAGGCCCTGGGTTCAACTTCCAGTACTGCAAAAAAAAAACAAAACAAAAAAAAAAAACCTATGAACAGCAGAGAAGCACTGACAATAGTGTTTCACCTGTTATACATAGAGTCGCTATGAGTTGCATACCGACTTGATGGCACCTAACAACAACAACAATAAGTACCTAACACAAAATTAACATTCCTCTCAGGCAAACTTTATCTAATACCTCTTGTTGTTGTTAAGTGCTGTTGAGTTGATCCAACTCTTAGTGACCATATGTAACAACAGATGAAATACTACCCGACACTGTGCACCGGCACTTTTCGATGGCTGATAGTTTTGGGAGTGGGTTGCTGAGTCCTTCTCTCAAGGCTACAGCACTGGATATCCCCAGGCAGTCTCCCATCCAAGTACTAACCAGGCCTGACCTTGCTTAGCGTCTGAGATCTGATGAGACCAGATGTCAGGGTAGTATGGCGGCAGACTAACACTGCATAAATCCCAGAAAATGCCCCTTAGGGAGAGTTGGGTCCTCCTGGTGTGTTTCAGGGGTTCTACCCTGCACTCTTCCTTCAGGAGGAAATGGCAATTTAGTTAAATTATTTCTCCTTCTCTTTTAGTCAACAATTGTGCTTGAAGCTCTTTTCACATCCAAGGCACGCTGAGCATAGCCCATAAGCCAAAAGAAAAACCTACTCTTGCTTTAGGCTGGAGATAAGACATGGTACAGTAACCAAGAATGCAAGGGAAATGTCAAATGAGAGGTTCAGACCAGGAAAACAGTTGGCAAAAATTTCCACAAGAAAACGCCTCAAGCAGAGACTTGGTCAGAAAAGCCATTTCTGGGAAGCTCCCTGGGCTCAACGCAACCCCCAGCCTCAGGCATCTCCATTCTGCCATCCTACTGTGTGGTGTGACCCAATGATGAGCCCACCCTCTGGAAAGGTTGTAGAGCACTGCCTAGAGAGGTAGTTCACCCCGGAGCCTATCTAGGCCCTTTGGAGGTCTGAGGCTTGTTCCCCAGGCAGTCACCTTTGCCCTACATCCAGGAACTCAGGGTTGTCAAGTTCCCCAAGATGGCGCTGGCATCTAATCCCTTGCCTCAGACCCCTTGACACCCAGTGGCTGTTTCCAAACCCCTGAATGGCTCCTGATTGGACCGTTTGGGAACCACCCCTGATTGGCTACTTTTACAAAAACCAAATTTGCACATCCCCCCTGATTGGCTGAAACCCATATGGGGTGACTGCCTCTGATTGGTCCCTGGGATAGCCCCTGGAGAGTATATGAGGGCAGTACACGGAGCAGTCTGGGTCCATTCCATCGACCGAGACAGACAAGGAAACAATAACGAGCTGTTGGAGCAGAGCACTTGGAGTCTTCATTGGGAAGAAAAGAAGCAAGGAGCTGCCGTGGGCAGAAGACTCTGAGCCTGCCTTTGTCAAGGTTCTCAGAGCAGCCATGGGCATAAGCCTCCTTTCCAGGGGGCGTGGCCCCTGGATGCCCGGCTCCCCCTCACCAGGTGACAGGTCTTTGGTGGTTGGCTCCCGCTCCCGGCCACAGAGAGTCCAACAGTAGGGTAACGCCCCACAAAAGGTGATGAATCAAGATTAGATGAAATTGTCCTCACCAGGTCAAGCTTTCCAGGAGGCCAAGCTCTTGGGAGGGCTGGGATTTAGCTCAGTGGGTAGAGCGCTGCACTGCAGTCTCTGAGGCCCTGAGTTCAATTCCCAGCACCGCAAAAATGGGAGAAGGGCCTGGCAATCCACTCCCAAGGCAATCCCGAAGCACTCAGCCATTGAAAACCCTATGAGGGTCGCTATGAGTCGGATACCAACTCGACGGCACCTAACAACAACAACAACAACAAGCTCTTGGGAAGGGAAGCTGTCTTCCCCGAGTCCCCTTAATGGCGCCTGGGTCAGGCACCAAGACAAACACGTGCATGGAATAAACTCACACTTTCTTCTTCCTTGTAGGAAAGGCTCAACCCCAAAGGGGAAATGGGGCTCAGGACGCATCACCCCAAAATACAACATGTTGTCCCCTTCCCCTGGAGCAGGTCAGAAAACCTTCATTGAAGAGCTGTGCTGCCTCTACCCCCAGGAAAGGAACATCCTTGTCTCTGAAGACACAGGGGCTCAGAGGGGATTCTGAGTGAGTCTTGCCACATTCCCCTATTTTATTACCATTAGATCCTCTTTTGTCCTCTTACTACATATCTCCTCACCTATCTTCTCTTCATCACAGTAACTCATAAAAATACACAGGCTTCCCTGTTCCTTCAGCCTTCAAGGCTCTCTGAAGCTTCCCAGGTCATGTGAAATTTCTATTTAATATGTTTGTGTGCTTTCTCTGTTGTTCGTCTATCTTTTGTTATAGGGGCCTTAGCCGGGAACCTAAAGATAGAAGTGAGGAGAGACATTTCTTTCCCCCTACAAGTATCACCACCTGCAGCTGTAGCCCTGTGGCATCCGATCCCATCAGATCTCAGAAGCTAAGCAGGGTCAGGCCTGGTTAGTACCTGGATGGGAGACCGCCTGGGAACACCAGAAGCTGTAGGCTTGGGAGAAGGACCCGGCAACCCCCTCCCAAAAAACAATCTGCCAATGAAAACCCTATGAATAGCAGAGAAGCAATGACAAAGTGTTTTGCCTGTTGTATGTAGGGTCGCTCTTGCTCGAGATTATTTTGGTGTGCAGGAGAGACAAGGATACCGACTCAATGGCACCTAACAACAACAACAACAATATCACCTTCAATCTCGGTTGTTCTATTAGTAAAGTTTTGGTTGTTGTTTTGTTTGGTTTTAATTAAAGTAGAATCCACTGGAGGGTAGAGAAAGTAATTTCTTTTCTCACCCATCACAAAGTTCACGGCTGATGCCCCAGTAACAAGAGTCATGTTGGCAAGAGGAAGGCATAACAGATGTATTCACTCTAAGCTTTATATAACACCACAGCCTTCAGAAATGAAGACCCAAGAAACAGGAAAAGCTGTGTTTTTATGCTCAGGTTTGATGCAAGGTGAATTGTGGGCACAAGTATATTGGTCAAAGGGGGTAGAATGAATGGGAATAAACTGGGGGTAATTTAGTGATCGCTTTGTTCAGATTCTTCTGACCTCCAGGTATAGGGCAGGACATCTGTCTGGTGAGGGTCTTCTGACCAAGTATTGGGGGAGGTCCAATAGAGAACGCTTTGATGGCCATGCTTCAGGGTAGAGAGGTGGGAGAAGATTAGAGAGCAATGTTCTTGCTTCTGTAGTTTTCTCCATTTCCCACAGCAGAAGAGCATTGACATAGTGCTGGGCAGGGCACCGTGTCAGGGAGTGCTTCGTTCTGTTGTACATATGGATGCTATGAGTTGGACCCGACTCATAGTTGGATGCTATGAGTTGGCACCTAACAACAACAACAAAATACTCAGTACGCCAAGGTGCCATATTTTTGTATATCATGCTTTGAGCCCCCAAAATACTTACCAAAAGGGTACCAATCATTAATATGATAAAATTCCATATAACAAATAAACTTGTGTGACAGCACCCCGATCAAAACCTAGGTGCTAACCTCCCAGGTTAGTCCCACATGTGCTTTGTCTGGTCTCAACCTTTATACAAGTGGAATCTTACAATACGTGTTCTTTCAACTCTGGCTTCTCTTGCTCAAAATCATTTTGGTATGCAGGAGAGACAAGGTGAGATGTTTTCCTCATTCATCACAGGGCTGGTAGCTGACATCTCTATGATGAAGGAAAGATTAACAGGAGAGAAAAGTATAGCAAGTTTATTTTTTCAAAAAGACATGACCCCCAAAGCCAGGGAAAACGGGATTTTTTTTTTTTAATTTAATTTAATTTTTTTTTTTTTTTTTTTTTTTTTGCGGTATTAGGGGTTGAACCCAGGGCCTCGCGCTTGCATGCTATGCAAGTGCTGGACCACTGAGCTGCACCCCCAGCCCTTTTTTCTTCTTTACTTTTTGAGACAGGGTCTCGCTAAGTTACGCAGACTTCCTCTGGTCTCGAACTTGCTATTCTCCTGGCTCCACCTCCCAAGCCGCTGGGATTATAGGCGTGCGCCACCATGCCCAGCTGAAAACGGGATTTTTGTACTTAGTTTTGAGGAAGAATTCACAGTCGTGTAGAAGGACGATTGTGCAAAAAGGGTAGAATGTAATGGTAGTAAAGGAGGTGGATGTGGGGAATTTGCAAAGGCTGCCTAGATCCTTCTTGGCCTCTTGATATAGGGCAGGACTCCTCTGGAATGAGCTACATGACCTGCTTTCAGCTGGCTCAAAGAATTCCTTTATGGATAACTCTCACCCAGAAAGGTGGTGGGAAGGTCCTTCTCATTTCTTTGTTTCTCAATTGCTTGCACGCCATATTGCAGGGCATAGCATTCTGAGCCTCAAGAGGTACAAAGCACCCCTACTGTTAATAGTTGTGGTTCATTCTCCCTCATTTTATACAACATTCCTTTGCTTGGATCTACTTCTTGTTGTTGGGTGCCATTGAGTCAGATCTGGCACAGAGCGACCCTATGTACAACAGAATGAAACACTACCCAACACTGTACCATGCACATGATCTTTTCATGTTTGAGCCCAATGTTGCAGCCACTATGCTTCTTCTCATTTTGAGTGGTTAGCCACATCAGCAAAAGGGGGCTTCATTCTAATCCCATCATGAAGGTTGATTCTACTTTGAGGGGGCAACTCTTCCCCAGCCACCTCTTGAACTCCTTCCAGTCTGGGAGGCTCATTTTCTGGCACTATATTTGACATTGCTTCTCTACTATTCACAGGGTTTTCAATGGCTAATTGTTTCTGGAGCGGGCTGCCTATTGCTTCTCCCTAGTCTGTCCTACTCTGGAAGCTCAGCTGAAACCTGTCCACCATGGGTGGCCCTGCGTGTATCTGAAATACCGGGGGCATAGCTTTCAGCATCACAGCAACACACAAGCCCCCACAGCATGACAAGCTGACAGACACTGGGGGGTTGCATGCACTAGCACTTGTTTATTTATGCATTCTCCTTTGGATAGTATCCGAATTGCATCTCAGGGGGGGCTATTATAGTAAATAGCACTCCAGGAACATTCCTGTCCCTGTCCTTTGGTGAACACACATATTCATTTTCATTCAGAAGTGCCCAGAGCGGAGTTGTTGAGCCATGGGGAATGTTTAGGTTGAGCTTTAAGTTGCAGCTGCCCTTGTTGTTGTTGTTGGGTGCTGTCGAGTTGGGTCCAACTCATAACGACCCTTGTAGGGTTTTCGATGGCTGACAGTTTGGGGATTGTTCCAGGAGTGGGTTGCCATGTCCTTCTCCCATTTTTGGGGTGCTGGGGATTGAACCCAGGTTCTCAGAAAGTGTACCAACTGAGCTAACCCCCAGCCCACTACTACCCTTAGTTACCTTTAAAAGTACTAAGAGCGCAAGAGAGAGAACATTTTAAAATTTACTTTTAAAAAGCTTTAAAGAGGTCATGGTGGATCCCTCCTATAACCCAGCATTCAGGAGGCTGAGGCAGGAGGATTGCAAGTTTGAGATCAGCCTGGGCTACATAACAAGTTTCAGGCCAGCCTGGGCTGCATAGTGACACCCTGCCTCAGAAACAACCAACCAACCTCAAAACAGAGAATCACTTTTCCTCTGTGGTTGCATAATAAGATTTTTAAAAAAACAGTTGAGACTGGGGGTGTAGCTCAGTGGTAGAGCATTTGCTTAGCACGTGCAAGCCCCTGGGCTTGATCCGCAGTATTACTCCCCCCACCGTGTTTCTCTCTCTCTCTCCCTCTCTCTCTCTCTCTCTCTCTCTCTCTCTCTCTCTCACACACACACACACACACCACCACCACCAACAACAACAATAGTAATAATAATTTTTTAAAAAATTAAAAACCTGAGCATGATAGTCCACATCTGTAATCCCAGCACTTGAGAAGTTGAGGCAGGAAAATCTTGAATTGAAGGCCAGCAGGGGCTAAATATTGAGACCCTGTCAAAAAATACAAAAGAAAGAAAGAAAGAAAGAAAGAAAGAAGAGGAAAAAGAAAAGAAGAGGAAAGGAAAGGAAAGAAAAAAAGAAAAATTGGAGGAGAATAAAATATGTGTGGTCCAATATTTTTCAGCCTTTGGTTTGAAATACACAATAAGTTTGTTTAAATTTCCCATTGTGGCAAAATGTACATAAAGTTTGGAAAACAGGGAGTTGTCCAACTCTTTTAATTGCTTAAGTGGAAAATATACTCAGAGACGTAGGGGATGCTCCCAAACAGAGCTGGAAGGAGAATGTGACATCAGACTTTCAGTCCAGGGTGTTTTCTGGTGCCTACGTCACCATTTTTGCCATTGTCCTTGTCAGACTCACAGCTCCTGAGGCCGTGTCTTGATGACCCCATATGTATGTATGTATGATGGTACAGGGGTTCATACTCTGCCCCTTGAGTTCATCCCCAAAAGGTTGCAGAGGGAGCTGGGACTCTCGATGGCCCTTCCTGACTTCTAGGGTGCTCACCAAGGGTGCCCCACGTGACCCTGCCTGGTTTGGGGTGAAGCAGGAACAGCACAAATTTAAGAAACCGTAAAGAAAGCGTGGGGAGAGGACCTGCGGTCTGACGTTCTTCAGAGCTTCTGTGCGCGCCCAGCGAGTCGGGAACACCTTGCGCATGCGCAGCTCTGGAGAGTTATCCATAAAGGAATTCTTTGAGCCAGTTGAAAGCAGATCATGTAGCTCATTCCAGAGGAGTCCTGCCCATATCAAGAGGCCAAGAAGGATCTAGGCAGCCTTTGCAAATTCCCCACATCCACCTCCTTTACTACCATTACTACAAATAGAAGGGGCCCTTGGCCTGGAGGGGTGGGTAGGAGGGAGAGGAAATGGGCCCTGAAGGCTTGCCGGTCTCTAAGTGCAAGCCCTGCTGGGGCTTTTCAGGGGGCAGTTCCCAAGAAGGCCCCACCACACCCCATCCTGCCTTGAACTTTCCCAGCCTCTCTCAACCCCATCGCAACCCTAAGCTGTCCATCTGATCCCCACGCTGTAGTCCCTGTCTGACCCCAAGGCCCCTCCAGGGGCCTTAGGATCAGACAAGATTTTCCTGCCTCAACCTCTCAAGTGCTGGGATTACAGATGTGGACTATCATGCTCAGGTTTTAAATTTTTTTAAAAATTATTATTACTATTGTTGTTATTTGTGTTTGAGAGAGAGAGAGAGGAACACAGAGGAGGGGGGAGTAATACTGGGAAATCAAACCCTTGGGAGGAAGGGATCCTCGTAGATTCGGATCTGATTTCCAGAGCCTCTCAGCAGCTGGCAGTGCCACCGAGCACACGTGAGGACATATCTCACCCAGCGAGAGGAGCACCGCCTTCCCAGTGGCTCAGGTAAGGCCAAGCCACATCACGTGCCCACGCACTCCACGCAGCAGGGGAGGCTGTGGACAGCAGTGGAAGGGGGCGAGGGCCTGGTCTCTGCGGCTCTTACAGTGCGGATTTCTTGGGGACCAGCCCGGGTAGGAAGAGAATGAAAGGCCATGGAGAGTGTTGGGGGCAGACCCAGACTCCCTCTCTTTCCTGCAGCCCCCATTCCCCACCTGCCTCCCCCGACCACTGCCCACCCTTCACCCCTAATAGTGCCAGCCTCGCCCAGACCCTGCCTGGCTCCTGCTGTTCCTGCTTCTCACCTGGCCACTCTGCTGTCATCCTGCCCACGGTGGCTTCAGGGACCCCACTGTAAGGGAGACCCCTGTGCCCCATGGGCTCCTCCTTCCAACACAGGCTGTGTGGCGTGCTGTCTCAGAGTCACTAGGTCACTATGCCCATCTCTCCCCAAGCGATCCAGACAGTCCAGGTTGGCCCTGCTCGCTGCTGTCGCCCACACTCTAGGGCAGAGTCTGCACAGGGGACGGTGCCGGGGACCTGAGTCATAGGGGCAGGAGGTGTGGAGAGAGGGAGGAAAGTGGGAAGGGGGGGCAAAAAGGAGGGGATGGGGCACTGAGGGAGGGGCAAGAGAGGAAGGAGCCAGTGGGCATGGGGAATGAGTGGCTTGCTCCCTTCTCCTGATCACTCCTGGAGAGCTGGCCTCATAGGTCTCCCCTTTTCTCTCCCAGCTAGGCAGACTGTTATTTTTCTTTCTTTCTTTCTTTCTT